>QRFJ01002145.1:61591-206670 GCA_006176705.1 Cocos nucifera | reverse complement strand
CAAATTAGCTCCACTATTTTCTCGGATCCCTACACTCCCTCTGTAGAGATGCGAAAATCTCCGCGATTGATGATTTCTAGTGGGTGGTGCGGTCTCACCAACTGACTCATCACCTCACCTAACAGTTATTGGTGATGGGTTAGCCAATGAGTGAACAACTCTTGTTCAATGATTCTCTAATCATGGTGCACCCAAACTTGGTCTCTAATTCATGAATCTCATCGTATCCTGAATATTGATCCACTCCTTAGTTAAGTCAGACCCACCATTTGCATAGACTGGGTTCCTAATTGGAGTCTCTCACCGTATCCGAAATATTGAGCCCAACTCATCCTCCAGCCCATAGCATCCAATGCCTAATAGACATGGTTGCATCTTCCCGGTGCAACTGAGCCACTGTATCCAGCCGAGAACAATCAACCCCGGGAAGGGCCCGCACATCTACAATGGTGGAAGACCTCAGACTTAATCTTTTCTTAGGGAGAATTGATTCAGGTCTCATTAAACTAGACTTGGCTTAGTCATAACAATTATGACTAACCTAGTGGCATGGGTTAGCTCGGATTATTGACCACCTCAGATCAGAACTGTGTCAACAGATATGGCCAGGTAAGTGAGACCGGTGGAAGGAATATGCCATTAACTCGTACAAGAATGCATTCAGGTCGAGTAGCTTCCAATTAAAAACCAGTCGGTCGTCTATGCCAAACTTACCTTAGACACCAAATTGTTGAGTCAGAACCAATTGGGTTAGCCTACAATCCAGACTCTAACCTCTGAGCCTAATTAGGTCTTGCTTGATTGTCTTGCTTGATCGTGACTCGATCTTGACCCAGACTTAATCCTATTAGGCTGGTCAATTTAAGCATTGTTGATCCCATCTAACCAACTCTTGATTCGGTTTGATCAACCGCTTAGACCTAATTGAGCTACCCAAGCCCGAACCCAGTATTATGAATATGTCTTAGATCTGAAATTCTCAATTTTAGACCTAATTAATATTTCATAAACTTAATTCTTAATTAAGTAGGGTTCATAAACAAAATATGCACAATAAATCCTAGGGTTTCAGGATCTAGGTTTTGCAGAAAGTAAGTTTTGGGTTTCTGATTAAGGACGAACACGCAGCACCCCTACACATCATAAGAACACCCCATCGAATGGGAAGAGAGGGCCTTTAAACCCTTCTTCGTTCTTATGACCGGACGGCCAAGAGGAACGCCTTAATCAGGAACATGTAAATCTACAAAACAGTTATAGATCTATATCATATATCTCATATACAAATTTAGATCTAATCATGGCATATTTTGCATACATCTCATGTATCATAATCATGCATATTTTCAGATCTAAATTATCACATAATAATCTAAAAAATTAGATTTAAATTGATCTAATCAAAATAAATTCTAATCTAGACAATTATGTAGAACTATTCTACAACTAGTCTAGTCATGCATCTATCATATCTCATATGATATTTAAAATTAAATAATTTTTATTTGCTATTTATCAGATGTTATTATAACACTTATAATATCAAAAAATAGTAAATAAGAAGATCTAAAATATGATTTAATCAGATTAAATCAAAGACATGCAAAACTATTCTATAGAACTATTCTATTCTAGAACTAGTCATGCATATCTTCATGTTCTTAGATCCAAATCATTTAATTTTAATTTTTCTGATTTCAGATCTGATCACATCTCATGTGACATCTGAAATCACTTTATTTTCTAATTAAAATAAAATTAAAATTAGATCTAAACAATTTAGAACCATGGCTCTGATACCAGTTGAAGGGAAATCCTGATTTCCCGGTCCAGGTTCGTTCAGATCTGATTCAGATCAAGAGATATATTTCAAAAATTTTTCTCTTGATCTCAATCAGATCTTGATATGTTTCAGATCTGATTCTTATTATTTTAATAAATAAAATAAAATAAGATAAATTAAATCAAATTTAATTTACCTGATTTGGGTAATCCTATTACCCTGTTAGATGATCCTGATTGCAGCGGAAGGTTCTGGATCTTAGCCACGCAAGCGCCTGGCCTCTACCGGTATCCACTTCGGGTTGGATCTGGAGATCCTCTTCTTCTCTATCACACCTCCAAAAATCAGATCTGGATCTGATCTGGAGGATCTTCAAAACTCTTTTGAAGATCTGCAGTCGTCCTTTTGCAGCAGCGCAGCCTTCTTGCTTTTGATCGCCTTTCCTTGATCTGAATCGCACCAACCTAAGGTCCAAAACTCCTTTTGGACGTGGAGAGGAGAAGGGGAGAGAGTTTGGCATGGAGGAAGAGGGGAGAGGCAGCCTTGGGGCATGGGAAATCTCAATTGAATTGCATTAGAATTAGGAGTTGGGCGCAGGGTCTTATTTATAGACCTCTTGTGATCCAACTCCTCTTCCTCTCAACCAATCACAACCCTTTGTGAAATCAGATCTAAATCTGATTGGTTGGAATAGAGACCCCTGGATTCCTCCTTAGAGGGCGCCTAAGACCAGTCAAACTGGATTCTTAGTAGAACTCTGATTGGAATCCAAAAGGGAGGTGGAGTCCTTGTCCAACAAGGACTCCTAGGCGCCTCCTACTTGGGCTCACGCCACCCTTGGCGTGCGCCCTTCTCCTTGCCAGGTTCTGGCAGGGGGACAGGCCCCCACCAGCTCTCCAATAGGTGCATGACATGTGGTCAAAAGTCAAAGGGTCAATGGTCAACGTTTGACCAGTCAAAGGTAGACTTTTGACCAAAGTCAAAGAACAAGAAATGGCAGGTGACCAAAAATGGCAGGTAATGTCTTACAAATAAGACAACCTATTCTGACTTGGACAACCTCCAGTCAGACCATATGAAGGCCTCTGATTGAGCACAAACTCCTTTGGCTCAGTCAGGACAACTTATTTATGATAGTAAAAGAAGAACGTTAGGTTCAATCGAGTGCTAGCACGATTTCCTTGAACCTAATTGAATCTCATTCAGATCAATTGAACTAGATCAGTTCAATTGATGATCACCAGATTCAAACCCTTGTTTGTGTGACCCAGTTAGGTTCAGTTCTGTATGGTAATGGGATATGTCATGATCTCTATCATCGACATCATCGAAACTCCTTTCGATGGATCAGAACTCTTCTGATTCGAACAGCTAGAATGATCGATCATCTAAATCATTCTAATTGCTCCCAAAATCCACCAGTGACACCTAGCAGTATATGGTGGCAACCCATCAGAGCTGAATGCGAACCTCTTGGTGCAGCTACCTGTGTGATTAAGTTCTTCTATCTTGAGCCCCGATCAGATTAGGGTTAAGGTGAACTCGTCAAACCCTAGTCTCTGTCATATGATGTAATCATTCGATTCGAGTCCAATGTGAAAATCTAAATAGAAACTCTTTCTATTATTTCACTCTACCATGGCCATGGATTTCTGGACTTGATTCTCATGATCATCATAGGGCTACTCCTCTACCACCGAGGTAGATAGATTCCATCTTGATGCAATCCAGTTCCTACAATGAACATGCTATAGCCAACATACACCTCAGGGTTCCATATGGCTAGGAGACCGAGTAATGGTGTAGTCAAACTATAACACCCTCAAGGTGAACTGCCGATGCATCTCAGGTCAAAGAACCAGACACACTACTGCAGCATCGAGTCAGTCATTGACGAGAAGGTAGACTTCCTAATGACTACTCGAGGTGGTCACGCTCAGTGCCCTCGTTCTCTAACGAGTACCTGTACTCTCACTCCGGTGTCTCCACACCGTAGACTCAAGACTCATCTACTAAAGAGAAGCGATCGTACACCAACCTTCCGGATCAATCACCATCCTCGTGATGATCCTATGGTCGGGAGATGTTTATGAGTTAATAATGAATATTCATGTCTTAAATTTTCAACTCTTGAAAATATGAATTATCATTACCATTAACTCAAAGGATGTATCACAGACACTAAATACACAGGTGTGATAGAAAATAACCCATTTCATTAATTATAGTCAAAATTACAATTTTGCCCCTAGAAGTGTATTATAAGTGTCAGCCAATTCTGGCTTCTAGGGCACATATATCTAACAGATCCTATGATCGAAAGCAGTTTATGAGTTAATTATAATAACACATGCCTTAAATTCTTAACTCTTAAGAATATATGCTATCGTGCCCGTTAACTCAAAGGATATATTATAAACACTTTAATACACAATGTGATAGAATAATTAATCCATTTATTAATTTTAAGCCAAAATTATGAAAATACTCATAAAAAATATTTTATAAGTGTCGGCCAATCTAGCTTCGTGGGCACACATCTAACAGGAAGGGGGGGTCGTCACAGGTGGGCTGGTGAGGGAAGGCTGATGGGGAGTGGGCCAGTATAACTAGGCCAGTGAGGGGTGTATAGAGGGGAGGGAAGTCATCACGAATAGGTCAGTTATGGGAGACTATCATGGGTGGTCATAGGGGAGGGGAAGGACATCGTGGGTGGTTGCCGAGGAGGGAAGCGGATCCGTCATGGTGGGCTGGCGATGGGAGGCCATCGTGCGTGATCTCCATGGAGGAAATGATGGAGTTTGAGTGGGGGTTTCGGGTTGGGTTTATAAAAATGTTTTTTTTCTTTTCTTTTCTTACAAAAAAGCAACTAATAAATTGATCACTAAAATTAATAAAGACACCAATTAAAATTTTTCAAAATTCAAATTTGCAACCAATTTTTTGGTTGCAAAATATTTAAAAAAATTACGAACAAAAAATCACTTGCAAATAATAAAGAAGATTTTTTTTCTTTCCTTAAAAGAAATTAGAAATTGGTTGCTAAATTGATCTCTAAAATATTTTTTTTAATTTAAATTTGCAGCCAATTTTTTGGTTGTAAAAAAACATAAAAAAATTGATGACTGGAAAATCAATCACAAAAAATAAAGATTTTCTTTTCTTTCCAAAAAAAGATATAAATTGGTTGTTAAATTAGTCTCTAAAATAATATTTTTTAAAATTCAAATTTGCAATCAATTTCTTAATTACAAAATTTTTAAATTTTCTAAAAATTTTGCAACCAAAAAATTGATCACAAATAATAAAGAAGATTTTTTTCCTTCATTATAAAAAAAAAATTTAGATATTGGTTGCCCAATTAGTCTCAAAAATAATTTTTTTAAAAAATTCAAATTCACAACCAATTTTTTGGTTGTAAAAATTAAAAAAATTTTGCAACCAAAAAATTGATTGTAAATAATAAAGAAGATTTTTTTTACCAAAATTAAATTTTGTAAACAATTTTTTGATCAGAAAATTTACAACCAAAAAATCAATCATAAAATATTTTAATTATTTTTCAACTTTAAAATAATTTTATAACCAAAAAATTGATAACAAAATATTTTATTTTTTTTTTAAATTTAAAATAATTTAAAAATTTTTCTACCTATTTTTCGATCATAAAATTTTACAACCAAAAAATCAGTCATAAAATATTTTAATTATTTTTTAATTTAAAATAATTTAAAATTTTTTTGATAAATTTTTTGCTCACAAAATTTAATTTTATAATTAATTTTTTGATCATAAAATTTTGCAACAAAAAAATTAGTCCTAAATGTATTGTGCAATAGAATATAATTTTTTTTATTTTTCTTCAAATATTATATAATTTTAAAATTTAAAGCCCATCTTCACTATTTATTATCTAAATAATTATGATTAAAATATCATCATAAAAGATCATCTCGATCTGGTAGCTCTAGCTATGTCAATCAATAAAATTTAATTTCGATGATCATGAATGACTACATGATGATCTGATAGATAGAGACCATTGATGGACTCAAAAACTTATAATGATGATCTCGATGATATTTGTAGCACACTATCAAAATTTTACTTCAATTGAACATGATTATCATGATTAATTTATCATGGAATGATTTGAATAGTTAAATAAAAAACATATGATCAAAAGGTCAAATGACATCCGATTATAAGATAATTTTTTAGATAAATGATCTTTGTAACTACTTTGATCATTTATATGGTGGTAATTATAAAATTTAAATCATGCATATATGAATGAGCCAAAACTATATGTCTCTTGATACTTATATTGAAAGTTCTTAAGTAATTATATTTGTACATTTGTAAGATCTGCTTAATGTAGATGGTTCATATATGCATGGTTTAAATTTTTTTATTACCACACAAAAGATTAAAGTAGCATCAAAGATTATTTATTTAAAAAATTATTTTATAATTGGATGCTATCTAACCTTTTGATCACTTATTTTTTATTTAATGATCTAAATAATTTCATAAAAAATTAAACATGATAATGATGTTCGATTGAAGTAAAATTTTGATAATATACTACAAATGTCACTAAGATTATTGTTGCATGTTTTTGGATCCATTGATGGTCTCTATCTATCAAATCATCATACAGTCATTCATGATAATCAAAATTAAATTTTATTGATCGACATAGCTAGGGCTACTAGATCTGTTACGAATATTAGATCATGTAGGGATGCCTGGGATTAATTAGGGACAAGAAAATCTAGAGATCAATGATGCACTAGATCAAGCAAGAGACTAAGAAAGAGAGAGTAAAGTGGCTAGATTTTTTTTTTTTGGAGAAAGAGCACATTTCATTCATTGTATATTCCTTGATCTAATTACATTGTATATATACCTATACAAAATGAGTCAAGCTCAATACTCAAGAAAACTCCAAATGGCTAACCTTATGCAATGCACATTCCGAGCCCATGTACACCATGTCTCACATGCACACATCCCTTTGGACTTATTTTTCAACCCAAACAAAAGATTAGCTAACTTGAAACCTCTCAAACTAAAGTAACAAGTCATCTAGGATCAAACCAGACCCTAGCCCAAATACACATCCTGTGCATCACTGCCCGATCACTAAGACGATCCAGTCTCAGCACTGAGTCGGCTAACCTGAGACTAAGTTGACTTACTGAATCACTAGGTTGACTCGTTTATTTGCCGTGCTAGCAGACATGAAAACACATCTCTCTGTCTGGCTTCTATTTGAGACATAGTCGATCCACTTGTGATATTGGATCGACTCACACTCAACTTAGTTGACCCAGTCTCCGAGTGGGTCGACTAAACTATTGAAGCTATCACCTATTGGGCTTCCTTCTCCAGCTGGCCTTGTTGTTCTTCTGAGGTTTGAGAACACCATCCCATGTTCTACAATCTCTATCTTGGTGCCTCATAACCTCAGCAAGTTCCACTCTATCTATTAATCCCATCAGTGCCACACATTTGTGGAAGCCATCCTATTAAAGAACCTTCATGAGTACATCTGCTGGATTTCTTGAAGTGTGCACTTTCACTAGCTCTACTACATCTTCTTCTATAAGCTCTCTAGTTTGATGGTATCTAATGTCAATATGCTTCATCCTAGCATGGTAGATATGTTAGGAATTATGTTTCAAAGCCAATCATCAGTCCATTGATGGTTGAAATATTTAATTAATTTATTAATTAATAAAAAATATTTTGGCATCTTTTTTTATCAAAAGTTTACATCTTTTAACAAACTCCATTATTGTGATAAAGTTCTTAGAACTATTTAGTTTCGATAAAGAGAAAATTTATCGATTAGTCCTTAAATTTATTTATAATCAAATGATAGGCTGTTAATTAGGATGACAACGTCTATCGAGCACGCTATATGCCATATAGGTTGGTTGTCCTCTTAACCAAGGTGTGTGAAGACACTGGTATGGCATATAGATGAGATGTATGGGTACATCATCATGGAACGTGATCAACTCTAGAGCATTCTACTATTGAGAATATCTCAGATGGGATATAGGTATAAGTATCCCTTAGACCTAAGATCACCTCAGTGACTTGCAAGCAACTCACTATACTTTGGTATCGGACAAACTAAATTTTTAATTAAGCAATGAAAGGCTTCATGGCACAGTCAAGTACTTGCAAAGTTGGAGTATGATCAAGATGGAATTGACCACTCCAAGAGTTAGAGAAGAATATATCACTATATTTCAATATAGCAAAATCTTGACCAGGATAATCCATCAGATAGATTTAGTATTTTGAAATACAATGTGGATAATCCAATCAGAGTTGACAATTGAATCAGATGTATCCTATGAGTATTGTGGTCAAGGGGATGAATTATATGAAAATTATATCCATATGGGTTCTAAGGATGGTGTTCTACACCTTCGACCTATCTAACCGTCGGATATCATTGCAGATGATCACTTTGATTGATATAAAAATTTATTTCTATGCTACCAACTTAGTTTTAGACCTATGAGGTCATACACATTAGAGCTTACGATCTAATCGGATGGTTGATCAATAATTAAGAATCGTTCTAGGGTTAAACAATCAATACGAATGGTATTTAGCCTAGTGCAAGTATTGCAGGAGGATCGATTAGCAATTGAATTACTAATTAGCTTAATTTGATTAAGCCAATAGATTGAGATTAAGTTTAATTAAATATAATTTAATTAAATTTAGTTTGGGCTTGATTGGATCAAGTTTAATTAGTTTATTGGATAAGCCAAGTGCAAGGAAGAACTAGTCATAGTCTAACTAGGACTCGGATTAACCCAATTTTCTAATTTGATTAGAAAATAAATTAAAATTAAATATTATTTAATTTTATTTAATTAAGTTCTTAAATAGGTTAAGTTTTTATTTAATTGGATTGGTTTGATCTTGATTTTATTTGGTTAAAAGAACTTATTTGACCAAGTCAAAATAGGAGTCCTAATGTGACTAGGACTCCCTATCTCCTTATGCCACCTTGGTCCCAATGCCCCCCATACCTATTTTTTAGGTATGTTTCATGGAAAATCTCTTTCTTTCTATTTTCCATGCCCCCTCTCTCCCTCCAGGTCATATTTGAAAGTTAGATGGAAGACCAAGTCAAAGGAGGAATTAGTTTTGCTTAGGATTCTATGAGATAGAATCCTTGTTGACCAAAACATCTTCCCTTGAGTGCTGCACCCCATTTTAATTAATTCTTTTCTTATTTTATGAAAATAATCCTCTTTTTTGTGCACCCTCCCTTGCTGGTCCATGCCAAAAATTATGGAGGAGGCGCCCAAGTGTTGGGCACCCCAACAACTTCCCATATTTGGATATTCCTAGTCTAGAAATTTGACCTAACTTGGACTCTTCTTTTTCCTTATTTATTGGATGAATTTTATTTTGATTTTTTTGTGAAATATAGAGCTCTAGAAGAGGTTTGGGGTGTGCAAAAATTAAAGGAAGAGGGTCCTTGGGCATGGGGGTTCCATAGGCACCAAACTAGGTGTCTAGGTGAGAGAAAAGAGAAGGAGAAGAGGGTCTTCTTCTAGGGCTATTTTATTTTTAATCTCTCCTCTCTTTTGAGTTCTTTTTGAGAGAGTCTCAGATCAGCAAACTCTCATCTTTCTTCTCAAATTTTGAAGAGTCCAAATTTTGAAGGAGCATCGGATCGACCGTCGAAGAAGGATCAGCATAGTACTAGCATACTATGCCGATTTCCACCATCGGACTTCAGATCAGAGATCGTAGGCTCGTGTGGATGACTCATAGAGATCGGATGCATGTGCAGCTCATGACTTCATCCTCAAGTCTGGATCAGTAAGTTAGAATGTCTAAACTTGCTCAGATAATAGATCTGATCTATAAACTTCATACGTGCATTTGATGTAGTGTAGATCTACATTGATTTGATCAATCTTTTTTTTTCTTATTTAATTTTAATTTTTAATTTAATATCATGCCTTGATCATGTAATAGATCTAAGATCTAGATATTTATATAATTATTTAAATAAATTTTAGATTTATTTAATTCTTCTACTGCAAGATCTTGAAAAATATTCAAGATCTATCTATGAAACCCTAGATCTAGTACCTTCAATTGGTATCAGAGCCTAGGTTCTTATTACATGATTTTTATGCATGTTTAGATTATTTCTTAGATTATATCTAATTTATAATTTAATTATTAAATTTAAAATTAAAAAAATAATAATAAAATATTTTAGATTACACGGACTGCCATAAGGTTGTCCTGCTGTAAGGTTTATCCCTTATAGTGAATAGATTATCCTAGTACGTGCTGATCTAAAATATTGATCATAAAATTTTAGATTAGATCTAAGAGATTTTATGATCCAATTAAAAATATTTTAATCTAATTTCAGTTATCATAAATATGTTAGATTTGATCTAGGAAGATTTATGATTAATTATTTTTAAAATTATTTCAATTATATGAACCTGTTTAGATTAGATCTAAAGTAGTTTTATGTTTATTTTACTTGCATATTGATTATGATTCAAACATGCAATTTGGTTGATAGAATCATGTTGTAAAAATATTTTACAAACATGAAAATTATTTTTGAAAAGCCAAACCCCAACCCTCAGCCCAAAATTTAATTAAGAATTAAGAAGTTGATTGATTAGGATCTAGGATTGTGAATTGAAGATTCTAAGACACAAATCATAACACACTGGGTTAAATGGGTTAGTGAGGATTAGGCCCATTAATTGGGTTAGACCTAGGGTTAGATTAAAGAATGGACTTAATTAGAGAATTGACTAAATCTAATCAATTATTTTCTTAGATTAGGTCAAGAATTCTCTAGATCAATTACAATAGTTGTAGTTAGTTAAGTCCATATCTTTAACAAGACCTAAGATGGACTTGATTCTTGGCTACGCGGTCTAGCATAAACTATTAGGTTAATCTAATTGAAACTAATTAAACTAGTTGGTGCCTAAGGTAAATCAGACCAGTGATTTTTAATTGGTAGCCTGCTTACCTGGACATTTCTGATGGTGTCTAAGGTAGGCCTGACAGACCCTTCCACTGATCGAACTTACCAGACCTCTTGGTGAGATTATGTTTTGATCAGATCGCTTGACTATTCGAACTAACCCATGTCAGCTAGATAAATCAATGTGATTGATTTAGGTGCTCCAAGACCAACCTATTAATGGTCTTCCTTAAGCTGACTAGGTGAAGTTAGTGGGAGGATCATGATAAGCTGGTTAATCTGACCTACTCACCTCTATAAATAAAATCTCTAAAATTATTAGGTCCCTAAAATGAAATAGTTATATGATAACTGGATCATAGCCTTCCATTAAAGTGGATGATAATGGGTCCATCAATTGGATAATCATTGCAGGCCCAAAGACCTGGTGTTGATCGATTGATGAAATTATCATTCATTATATGATCTCTTGGATACATCTTTCTCATGGTGGTCAGGTGGGCCAACCAAAATTGGGCCTGATCATTCATTGGTTGGATGGGCCAAGTATGGTCATGTTAATGGTTTGACCTAACTGGATCCTTTTTTGAGAAGGCCAAAGCCAACTGATCAGGGCCTGGGGCAAAATTTAATTACTAAAAATTATTTAGAAAAATAATTGATTATGAACCTACCCTTAGATATACATGGATGAGCCAACCAAAGTTGGGCTTGTGTACAGCCTATCTGGATTCTAGTACCTACTAAAAAATTAGGATAATTCCTCGAATTGGAGGTAGAGGCTACCAATTCGAATAAAATAGTGGAAGAAATCTTTTGATTAAAGTCCAAATCTTTAGGTTTAATGAATCAATTACTAATTATATTTTGATTTTTCTTTAAGCAGATATGGCCACTTTCCTATCACTCCAATCATTGTTGGACAATGATAAGTTGGTGGGATCCAACTTCGGTAGCTGGTATCGAAAGTTGAAGATTATCCTGGAGCATGAACGGATCCTATATGTGCTAATGGATCCTGCACTTGAGGAGCTAGCTGCCAATGCACATGGAACAGTCAGAGAAACTTATCAAAAGTGCCTCAGTGATCAAACCACGGTGCACTGCATTATGCTGGCTACGATGAGTGACAAGTTCAATCGCAAGTTTGAGATAGCTCAGCCAAACGAAATGCTCCAAGTGTTAGAGGATTCTTTTGGCACACCCGATGATGTTGAGAGGCATAAGACTAGTTGTACCATCTTCAACGCCAGAATGCGGGATGGTGCCTCTATCACTGATCATGTATTATACATGATCGAGCTGATAGAGCGCTTGAGCAAGCTCGGCTTTTCCTTGCACAAACAACTTGGGAAAGATACAATACTGAACTCGCTGCCCAAGTCTTATCTCTCATTCCTTACACATTATAGAATGTCAAAGCCTGAAATGGACTACCACGAGTTACTAGGATTACTTCAAAACTTTGAGAAGGATCATCAACTCTATTAGGAGTCGATGAACTTAGTGGGAGGTTCATCTTCTCATTCTCGATCCTTTGGAAAAAGAAAGAAGAACAAGAAAAAGAAAGCCAAGAAGGTGCATGTTCATGCTAAGACACTTGTGCAGGCTCAGATCCCAATGATCAATCCCGATAAGAGTCAAGCCAAATGCTTTTTTTGCAAGAAGCGGGGGCACTGAAAGAGGAACTATCCTTAGTACATTACCTTCCTGGATCCAAACAGGCAGAGAAAGAAGCAAGCTATTGCTAGGCAAGATATTTTTATGATAACTTCTTGTAATTTTTCTATTTATGATATTACTGATTGGGTATTGAATACCGATAGTCCTTACCATATTTATAATTTATTACAGGAGTTGTAGGTCAGTAGAAGATTTGAGCAAGATGAGAAATTCCTGAATGTTGGAGATGGAAGATCAGTTCCAATTCTAGCTTTAGAAATTTTGAAACTTGTATTTGAATCTTATACCGTTGTTCTTAGTGATTATCATTTTTGTCTTAGTTTCTTTTTAAATATAATTTCTGTAGGCCTTTTGGCCATGAACAATTATGAAATTTCAATAAAGAAATGAGTTTGTAATGTCATTATGAATGGTGTTACTGCTTTCTATGGACAATTGAACAATGGTGTATATATGTTATCACAACCTGTTGATGTAGTCTATTCTACTAGCAAGCACCCTAGATTAGATAGTGTATCAGATATCTACTTATGGCACTATAGGCTAGGTCATATAAACAAGAATAGGATAAACAAGTTGACTTAAGAGGGAATCCTCGAAGTTAATGACTGTGAATCACTTCTAACTTGTGAGTCCTGTCATCTTGGTAAAATGACCAAGTCACCTTTTACTGAAAAAGGTGAGAGAGCCAATAAGCTCTTAGGTCTAGTACATACCGATGTATGTAGACCAATGAGCATAAGTACCAGAGGTGGATATGTCTACTTTATCACTTTCATAGATGATCTATCCAGATATGGATATATCTATCTGATGAAACATAAGTTGGATTCTTTTGAAATGTTCAAATGATTCTGAAGTAAAATAGAAAAATAAATTGAAAAGAGTATTAAAACTCTTCAGTCTGATTGAGGATTAGAATACATTTCTGGTGAGTTTCTCACATATCTAGGAGAGAATGAAATTCTCTTCCAATGGACTTCTCTTGGAGCACCATAGCATAATGGTGTGTCTGAAAGGAGGAATCGGACTCAGTTAGACATGGTTCGATCTATGATGGGATTTGCCAGCTTATCGATATCCTTTTGGGGATATGCACTCGAATCGACTTGTTATCTATTAAATAGGGTGTCAAGTAAGTCTGTAGTTAAAACTCCATATGAGATATGGACAGGGCATAAGCCAGCACTTTCGCACCTTAGGGTTTGGGGGTGCCCAACTTATGTGAAATGGTTAGTTACAAACAAACTTGAACCTAGGTCTAACAAGTGTACATTCATAGGGTACCCAAAAAAGATCAAAGGATACTATTTCTATCATGCTAATGAACAAAAGATGCTCATCAGCCTTAGGGCAACCTTTTTGGAAAAGGAGTTTCTTGATGAAGGAATTGTTGCCTTTAAGGTTGAACTTGATAAAGTTCAATAGGTAGAAAGTCTGACATAAAATGTTGAACCTAAGTCAGATTTGAGCAGATCAGATCCAAAGCCTAGTGAACCCATACCATTAAGGCGATTTGGTAGAGTACCCCACCATTCGGATAGATACTATGGATTCTTGGTCCAGGATGGTGATCCCATCAAAATCGATGAGAATCATGAGGATTCGATCACTTATATGGATGTGATGCAGAGATCCAACTCTGACAAATGGCTAGAAGCCATGAGATCCAAAATGAATTCCATGAAGGTCAATGATGTATGGATATTAGTTGACCCACCTAAAGGGATTAAACCCATTGAATGTAAATGGATCTTCAAAAGGAAGAGGGATGTAGATGAAAAAGTGGAGACCTATAAAGCCCATCTGGTTGCCAATGGGTATCATCAATATTATGGTATTGACTATGATAAGGCATTCTTTCCTATAGCAACGATCAAGTCCATTCGGATCATCCTTGCCATTGCTGTCCATCTAGACTATAAGATCTGGTAAATGGATATGAAGACAGCTTTCCTAAATGGAGAGCTGACCGAAGAGGTGTATATGATACAACCTAAAGGGTTTACATCCATAGATGAGTCCAAGGTGTGCAAGCTTCAGAAATGCATTTATGGATTGAAGTAGGCATCTCAAAGTTGGAACATGCATTTTGATAAAGTGATCAAAATATATAGCTTCATTAAGAATAGAGAAGAACCCTGCATTTACAAATGGGCAAATGGTCCAGCAGTGGTATACTTTATTTTGTATGTGGATGACATTCTCTTAAACGAAAATGATATCCCCGCATCACAAGGAATAAAAGTCTGGTTGTCATCATAGTTCTCCATGAAGGACTTGGGTGAAGCATCCTACATCCTAGGAATGAAGATTAACAGGGATTGATCTGAAAGGATGCTTGTTATATCTCAGTCCACGTACATAAAAACTATACTGAAGAGGTTTAGTATGAAGAATTCTAAAAAGGACTATCTTCGGATAGGCCAAGAAATTTCTCTCTCTAAGAAGGATTGTTCGACAACTCCTGAAGAGAGAGAGTGTATGAGTAGAATTCCATATGCTTCGGTAGTGGGGTCTATTATGTATGCAATGACATGTACGAGACTAGATGCGGCATACTCACTAAAAATAGTGAGTAGATACCAGTCTTACCCTGGAGAAAATCACTAAAAGGTGGTTAAAACCATCCTTAAGTATTTGAGAAATACTAAGGACCAATGGTTGATTTATGGTGAGTCAGATCTGAAGCTTGTGGTGTTTACAGATTCTAGCTTTCAATCTGATCATGATGACAATAAATGTGTGTCGGGGTATTTTTTTACTCTAAATAGTGGATCCATCTGCTAGAAAAGTTTCAAGTAGCATACAGTGGTTGACTCTGTTTGCAAAGCTGAGTACATGGTAGCATCAAATGCAGCAAAAAAAGCTGTGTGACTAAGAAAGTTCATCATCGAGCTTGGAGTAGCATCTTTTATTGATGGTCTAGTCCTACTCTACTATGACAGCACTTGCACTATAGCTCAAGCAAAGAAATCAAAGTCACACCTACAAAAAAAGTACATTCTGCACCGCTTCCATTTGGTCCATAAGATCGTGGATCGTGGTGACGTCGACCTTCAAAAAATTGATAAAAAGAAGAACCTAGCCGATCCCTTCACTAAAGCCATGGCAATCAAGGAGTTCGACAACTATAAGTCGAAGATGGGAACTAGATACTGTATCAAGTGGCTTTAGGATAAGTGGGAGTTGCTAGAAATTGTGTCCCAAAGCCAATTGTCAATCTATTGATGGTTGAGATATTATAATTAATTTATTAATTAAAGAAAAATATTTTGGTATCTTTTTTCATCATAAGTTTACATCTTCTAATGAACTCCATTATTGTGATAAAGTCTTTAGGAATATTTAGGTTTGATAAAGAGAGGATTTATTGATTAGTCCTTAAATTTGTTCACAACCAAATGATAGGCTGTTAATTAGAACAACAGCATCTATCGAGCATTGGTTGCTATATGCAATATAGGTTGGTTGTTCTCTTAACCAAGGTATGTGAAGACACTGGTATGGTATACAGGTGAGATGTATGGGTACATCATCATTGAACGTGACCAACTCAAGAGCATTCTGCTGTCGAGAATATCTCTAATGGGATATAGGTATAGGTATCCCTTAGATCTGAGATCACCTCAATGACTTGCAAGCAACTCACTGTGCTTTGGTACCAGACTAACTGAATTTCTAATTTAGCAATGAAAGGCTTTAGGGCACAATTAAGTACTTACAAAGTTGGAGTGTGATCAAGATAGAATTGACCACTCTAAGAGTTGGAGAAGAATGTATCACTGTATTTCAATATAGCAAAACCTTAGCTAAGGTAATCCATTAGATGGATTTGGTATTTTGAAATATAATGTGGACAATCTGATCAGAGTTGATAGTTGAACCCTGATGTATCCTACGAGCATTATGGCCAAAGAGATGAATTATATAGAAACTATATCCGCATGGGTTCTAAGGATGGTGTTCTACACCTTCGACCTATCTGATCGTCGGATATCATTGCTAGATGGTCACTTCGATTGGTATAAAAATTTATTTCTATACTATTGACTTAGGTTCAGACCTATGAGGTCACACACATTAGAGCTTATGATCTGATCAGATGGTTGATCAACGATTAAGAATTATTGTAGGGTTAAACAATCAATACGATTGGTGTTTAACCTAGTGCAAGTGTTGCAGGAGGATCGATTAGCAATTGGATTGCTAATTAGCTAAATTTGATTAAGCCAATAGGCTAAGATTAAGTTTAATTAAATATAATTTAATTAGATTTAGTTTGGGCTTGATTAGATCAAGTCTAATTGGTTTATTTGATAAGCCAAGTGCAAGAAAGAACTAGTCCTAGTCTAACTTGGACTCGGATTAACCTAATTTCTTAATTTGATTAGAAAATAAATTAAAATTAAATCTAATTTAATATGATTTAATTAAATCCTTAAATAAGTTAGTGTCTTATTTAATTGGATTGGTTTAATCTTGATTTTATTTGGTTAAAATATCTTGTTTGATCAAGTCAAAACAGGAGTCCTGTGTGACTAGGACTCCCTATCTCCTTATGCCACCTTGGTCCCAATGCCCCCCATACCTATTTTTTAGGTATTTTTCATGAAAAATCCCTTTCTTCCTCCAAGTCAAATTTGGAAGTTAGGTGGAAGACCAAGTCAAAGGAGGAATTGGTTTTGCTTAGGATTCTATGAGATAGAATCCTTGTTGACCAAAACATCTTCCCTTGAGTGCTGCCTCCTATTTTAATTAATTCTTCTCTTATTCTATGAAAATAATCTTCTTTTTTGTGCACCCTCTCTTGTTGATCCACATCAAAAATTGTGGAGGATGCGACCAAGGGTTGGGCACCCCAACAACTTTCCATGTTTGGATATTCCTAGTCTAAGAATTTGACCTAACTTGGACTCTTCTTTTTCCTCATTTATTGGACGAATTTTATTCTGATTTTTTTATGAAATATAGAGCTTTGGGAGAGGTTTAGGGTGTACAGAAATTAGAGGAAGAGGGTCCTTGGGTGTGGGGGTTCCAAAGGCACCAAACTAGGTGTCTAGGTGAGAGAAAAGAGAAGAAAAGGAGGGTCTTCTTCTAGGGCTGTTTTATTTTCAATCTCTCCTCCTTTCTTTTGAGATTTTTTTGAGAGAGTATCAGATCAAAAAAACTCTCATCTTCCTTCTCATATTTTGGAGAGTCCATATTTCGAAGAAGAGAGCATCGGATTGACCGTCGAAGAAGGATCAGCACAGTACTAGCATGTTGTGCTAATTTTCTGCATCGGACTTCAGATCAAAGATCGTAGGCTCATGTGGATGACTCCTAGAGGCCAAACACGTGTGCAGCTCATGACTTCATTCTCAAGCCTAGATCAACAAATAAGAACATCTAAGCTTGCTCAAGTAATAGATCTGATCTACAAACTTCATACCCGCATTTGATGTAGTATAGATTTAGGTTGATTTGATCAATCTTTTCCTTTCTTATTTAATTTTAATTTTTGATTTAATATCATGCCTTGATCATATAATAGATCTGAGATCTAGGTATTTACATTATTATTTAAATAAATTTTAGATTTATTTAAGTCTTCCTCTACAAGATCTTGAAAAAGTTTCAAGATCTAATTTTTCAAGATCTACCTATGGAACCCTATATTTGGTTCCTTCAAGATAGAGTTCTATGCCAATATTAGCACACTCTGATATCACAATGCACCTTGACAGGCCCTTGTGTGAAGCCCATTTCTAACAACAGTCCCTTTAGCCATAATACCTCCTTCGCTACCTCTGTTACTCCAATGTATTCAGCCTCTATGGTGGATAAAGCCGTGATTGGTTGCAAGCATGATCTCCATGAGATTGGACCCCCATTCATGCTAAAAATAAATCCAATTATCGAAAGCCTGATATCCAAGTCTCCTCCAAAATCAGCATCCACAAACCCTTCAATCTACCCTAAAGCTCCTTTGGTTTAGTTGGGACTTTCTTCAGCACCATCTTACTGACCATAGCAAATGCCGACCCCAACTGTTCCCATAAATATCTAAAGATTTCCTTTAGTACTCGTCAGTGCTCCTTACTAAGTCATGTCATGAACCTACTGACCTGACTCACTGCATGGGCAAGATCTGTCCTACAGTATACCATAGCATATATCAAATTTCCTACTCTAGAGGTAAAAGATACACACTGCATCTCCTGAGCCTCCATCTTAGTCTATGGTGAAACAGTCTTTGCTCTGCCCTGAGATCTCTATGCCTAAAATCTTTCTTGTAGATTCTAAATCGTTCATCTCAAACTCTTAAGATAAGACTTCTTTTAGTTCCTGCACAACTTTCTTACTCCTACATGCTATCAATATATCATCCACATACAAGAGTAAACACAATCTAGACTCATCCTCTAGAGTCTTCACATAGACATATGGGTCATGCCCAAACCTTTTAAGTCCAATGTTCCTCATATATGAATTGAAGTGCTTGTACCACTACCTTGGCGACTGCTTCAATCCATACAATGACTTCCATAGCAAATATACCTTCCCTTCTAACCCTGGCTCTATGAACACCTATGGCTACTCCAAATATATGCTCTTCTCCAAATTTTCTTGGAGAAAGGCCATCTTGACATCCATTTACTGTAGCTCCAAATCCTGAGCTGCTATTATGCTCAATAGTATCCAAATAGATGTATATATGATAATTGGAGAGAAGATCTCACTGAAGTCAATGCCTTTCTTCGAAAAGTATCCTTTGACCATCAATCTCATCTTATACCTAATATCTCCCAACTCTGAAGGCCCCTCCTTATGCTGGAATACCCATTTGCATCCAATGGATCTCTTTCCATCTAGTATTTGAACTAATCTCTAAGTTTGGTTCTTATAGAATGACTGTATCTCCTCAGATATCGCCTGAATCCATCTATCTCTGTCATGGATCTGCACTACCTCTTCATGGTATATGGAACCCCATTTGCAGTCACCAGGGCATATGAACTTGACTCCGCGAAGCCGTATTGCTCCGGTTGCTTGATATTCCTCTTGGGCTTGTGCAGTGCAACCTAGATATCTATCTAGCCTGCTCCTACTAGACCACCTGGCTTCTTTCTCCTGTTCGAACCCTATCCACCTATGGAGAATTCTTTGAAAAGTGCTCCACCTGATTATCAAGTCCTCCATATGTACCTACAAAAAAAAATAGTATAGGAGATTAGCAATCTACCGCCACCTAACTAGATCTCCTATTACAACTTCTATTCTTCCATGACTCCTTGCTTTCGAATAACTGAGCTCTCATCAAAGACTATATCTCTATTGAT
Source organism: Cocos nucifera (assembly GCA_006176705.1). NCBI lineage: Eukaryota > Viridiplantae > Streptophyta > Magnoliopsida > Arecales > Arecaceae > Cocos > Cocos nucifera. The sequence goes on along the minus strand of QRFJ01002145.1, from coordinate 186,866 downwards.
GATAGCCTTCTTCTCCAAGGGATCCCATGGTTGTATTGCTTCACTTCCCGTAGATAGCCTTGGAATACCATCTTCTTTGACTTGGCATCCAACTTGCTCTATTCACCAGCAACTATGTGCACATAAGCTGTGCAACCAAACACCTTAAGATGGCCCAACTCCACCTTCTTTCTAGACCACTTCTCCTTAGGAATACCTCCATCTAGTATGGTATGAGGTGACGAATTCACTAGATAGAACGTTGCATCAACTTTATCCACCCAAAATGCCTTAGAAAGTCCTGCTTGTAGTCTTTGTTGGGTATTATATTCTAAAGCCAATCATCTAAGTTATAAATGGTTAAGCTGATTATAAAATTATACTTAAATTATTAATGAATAAAAATTATTATTTTGGCTTTTTCATCACTTTTGTGCATCTTCCTGCAATGAACTCATCTATGATGAAATTCTTAGGACTATTTAGACTCAACAAAGGGAGATTTATTATTTAGTCCTTAAATCTGTTCATGATCAAATGATACGTTGTTAACTAGGATAATAATGTTATTAAGTGTAGGTGGTTACGTGCCATATTTGTTGGTTGTCAGTATGGAGATACTAGTATGGCATGCAAGTGAAGTGTAAGAATACATTTCACTAAACATGATCCAACTATGGAGCTCTCTGCTGCTAAAAATTGCTCATGAAAGATATGGGTATAAGTATCCCTTAAACCTGAGATCACCATGATGACTTGCAAGCAATTCACTATACTTTGGTGTCAGACTACCTAAATTTCTAATTCAATGATGAAAGGCTACTGGATGCAGTCAAGTACTTATTTAGTCGGTGTGTAAGTCAAGATAAAATTGGTCCCTCCAAGAGTTGAAGCATATGCATCATTATATTTCAATTTAGCAAAATCTCGACCATATGGTTGTCCATATGATTGACATTGAATTTTGAAATACAATATGGATAATTTTTTAGGATTGATAGTTAATTCTAGATCATCCTTTGAGCATTGAGGTCAAAGGGATGAATTATACGGTAACCATATGCCATAGATTCATCCATGTTGCATTGCGATATTTTGACCTATCCAGATGTCGAGTACCATTGCTAGATGGTCACATCGATTGTTATAGAAAATTGATTCTTGTGCTACTAGCTTAGGATTAGAACATATAGGGTCACACACAATAGATGTTTCTACCTAATTTAATGGCTAATCAAAAGTTCTACTTGACTGAAACTCTATGATCAGGAGTTCCATTGGTCTGAGACTCTATGGTCAAGAATTCCACTGGATTGCTACTCTATGACCAAGAGTCCTACTAGACTAAAACTCTAAGTCCTACTTGTCTAGAACTCTATGATCAAGAGTTTCACTAGTCTAAGACTCTGCGATCATGAGTTTCATTCATTTGGGATACTTTGATCAAGAGTCCCACTGGTTTGGGACTCTTCAATCAAGAGTTTCATATAGATGGGAGTCATTGCCCAAACACCCACCTGATTGGGATCCTGTGTTTATTGAAGGATTAATTAGCAATTTGATTGCTAATTAGCTTAATTTGATTGAGTGATAAGGATTCAATTAAATCAGATTGAATTTGATTCAATTGGATTTGATCCGATTAAGTCATGAGATGATCTAATCACTAATAAAGATTCGATCCTGATTTGATTATGATCTAAACCTAATTAATTTCTAATTTGATTAGAATTTATTAGGTTGGGTTAAGTCTAATTTGATTAGGTTTGACCTAGTCTAATTGGATTTAAAAAAATTAGTTTGGTTGAAATCAATTTAGACCAATTCATTGTGAGCTCAGATATGGCACTCTCCAGTCTTGAAAACATAAGAAAATAGGTCATGGAAAGATGAGAGCAAGCTAGAAGAAAAATCAGCCTAGAAAATAAGTTGCAGAAACTTAACCGACTTACCCTAAGATTGGGTCAGCTGAGTTGGAAGCTGGGTCGACTTAGTCCATGACTGGGTCGGCTATATTTCAGAGAAAAATCTAGATAAAAAGTAGTACTTTCAGAACTACCAACACAGTACACATCTAGGTCGGCTCAGTCTGAGACTGAGCCGATCTACTTGTAGGTTAGCCAATTCAGTCTAAAATTGAGTCGGCACAGTATCGCGGGATTAATTTTGTGTACATGGATTATTTAGATTTGGTGGAGTTTTTATATGAGCTTGGGGCTTGACCCTTTTGTAAAGTATTTATATCGAAAATAGATCAAGATATGCAATGATGCTAAAATTACATTGAATGAAGCTCTTTTCTCCCAGAAATCTCTTATGCTCTCTTTCTCTCTTTTCACTCTTGAACTATTGATTTTGCTTTCACATTGATTCTAGGAGTTTGTTTCTTATTGCTTGGCTAATCATCGATGGCCATGCTAGTCTGAGAGAGGGTCATATTATCCAACATCTAGTATCAGAGCGGTCTTGCATGAAAGAAAGGAAGATACCTAGATTTTCTACATCAAGGATCTATTGCACCAAGTTTATCCTAAAATCTTCTAGTTTTCTTCGTGTTTATCTCTAGATTGAGGAAGGGAGTTGTTGCATGAAGGAAAGGTGATACAGAAGGTTGGAACAAGGATCTAGGGCCCATAGATCTTCATTGAAAGATAGTTTTGCTAGTGTGTGATCGAAGAAGGGTGTTAGGATTTTGCTCTTGACTTGATTGTAGTCATGAGATCAAGTGGATTCAAGATGGATTTTAAAAAATTCGATGGTAATAAAAACTTTATCTTATGTCAGCAAAGGATAAAGAACTTGTTAGTTTAGCAAAGGATCTACAAGGTCTTGATAAGAGAAAGATCAGAAAAGATTAGTACTGAGGATTAGAAAGAGTTGAAAAAAATTGCTTTTAGCACAATCAAAATATGCTTGGCCGATCAAGTATTGCTCGAGGTTTACATAGAGACCGTGGAAAAGGAGCTTTGAGCAAGACTAGAGAACACATATATGGAAAAGAACATAACCAACAAGCTATAGTTGAAGAAATAATTGTACAATCTAAAGATGTTCGAAGGTAGAGATCTTGTTGCACATGTCCAAAGGTTCAATCATATGTGTTCTAAGTTGATGAGTTTGGATATGAATATCAATGAGGAAGATCGAGCATTGCTGCTATTTTGTTCTCTCTCGAGTTTTTATAATGGTCTAATAATAATTTTAGTTTATGGGAAGGAGACCCTAAACTATGAAGTTGTTAGTGTGCTCAGATCAAATGAGCAGAGAGAAAAGATTTGCAAAAGAGACTCTAAGTCTGAGATTTTGACTGTGAATGAAAGATACGAAAAATCAAAGAAGATGGCAAGAAGAAAATCCAAGGGCAGATCAAAGTCTCGAGATCAGAAGAAGATATTGAAATGCTACAAATATCTTCAGTCTAGACATCTGAGAAGTGATTATCCCCTTTTGAAGTCAGAAAAAGGGAAGGCTAGCAAGAATGATGATACAGCTTCTGTAAGCAATGGAGAAGATATGTTAGTTTTATCAGATGGATCCATAGAGTGTGATACTACGTCGATATTAGATTCAATATGCTCACACCACTAAACTTCTCATCGAAAGTGATTTGCTACCTACCAGATGATCGATGGTGGGAGTATCGGCCATGGAGATGATCACCCATGCAAAGTAACTAGAGTTGGCTAAATTATGATGAGGATGTACGATGGGATCATTCATACATTATCAAATATCAGGCATGTACTAGAGCTAAAAAAGAATTTGATCTATTTGAGCTAATTGAAGGAGTAGGGTTATGCTTTTAGTAGCTAGGCTGGGAGTGAATGCTAGAAGATTTTCAAGAGAGCTTAGATGGTGATGAGAGGTAGAAGACTAAGCAAAAATCTTTATAGAATGAAAGGTTTAATGGTGAACGATAGTGTAGAGGTGCTAGCAGCGGCATAGGAGGAGCAGCTTCTATATCAATTATGGTACCATCGATGGGTCATATGAGTGACTGAGGACTCATAGAACTACGTAGAAGAGAAATAATCCTAGCCTTAAAGAAGAAGGGCATAGATTTACGTGAGCCATACATTTTTAGCAAACAACATAAGGTGAAATTTGCCAGCAGTACCTGTCAGATATATGTGCCCTAGAATCCAAAATTGGCTGACACTTGTAATACACTTCTAGGGGCAAAATTATAATTTTGACTAAAAGCAATAAATGGGTTATTTTCTATCATATATGTGTATTTAGTGTCTGTGATACATCATTTGAGTTAATGGCAATGATAATTCATATTTTCAAGAGTTGAAAATTTAAGACATGAATAATCATTATTAACTCATAAATTGCTCCCGACCATAGGATCATCATGAGGGTGGTGATTGATCTGGAAGGTTGGTGTACAATCGCTTCTCTTCAGTAGATGAGTCTTAAGTCTATGGTGTGGAGAACCCAGAGCGAGAGTACAGGTACTCGTTAGAGAACGAGGGCACTGAGCGTGACCACCTCGAGTAGTCATTAGGGAGTCTACCTTCTCGTCGATGACTGACTCGATGCTGCAGTAGTGTGTCTGGTTCTTTGACCTGAGATGTATCGACAGTTCACCTTGAGGGTGTTATAGTTTGACTACACCATTACTCGGTCTCCTAGCCATATGGAACCCTGAGGTGTATGTTGGCTATGACATGTTCATTGTAGGAACTAGATGACATCAAGATGGAATCTATCTACCTCGGTGGTAGAGGAGCAGCCCTATGATGATCATGAGAATCAAGTCTAGAAATCCATGGCCATGGTAGAGTGAAATAATAGAAAGAGTTTCTATTTAGATTTTCACATTGAACTCAAATCGAATGATTACATCATATGACAGAGACTAGGGTTTGACGAGTTTACCTTAACCCTAATCTGATCGGGGCTCAAGATAGAAGGACTGAATCACATAGGTAGCTGCACCAAGAGGTTCGCATTCAGCTCTGATGGGTTGCCACCATATACTGCTAGGTGTCACTGGTGGATTTTGGGAGCAATTAGAATGATTTAGATGATCGATCATTCTAGCTGTTCGAATCAGAAGAGTTCTGATCCATCGAAAGGAGTTTCGATGATGTCAATGATAGAGATCATGACATATCCCATTACCATACAGAACTGAACCTAACTGGGTCACACAAACAAGGGTTTGAATCTGGTGATCATCAATTGAACTGATCTAGTTCAATTGATCTGAATGAGATTCAATTAGGTTCAAGGAAATCGTGCTAGCACTCGATTGAACCTAACGTTCTTCTTTTGCTATCATAAATAAGTTGTCCTGTTTGAGCCAAAGGAGTTTGTGCTCAATCAGAGGCCTTCATATGGTCTGACTGGAGGTTGTCCAAGTCAGAAAAGGTTGTCTTATTTGTAAGACATTACCTACCATTTTTGGTCACCTGCCATTTCTTGTTCTTTGACTTTGGTCAAAAGTCTACCTTTGACTGGTCAAACGTTGACCATTAACCCTTTGACTTTTGACCACATGTCATGCACCTATTGGAGAGCTGGTGGGGGCCTGTCCCCCTGCCAGAACCTGGCAAGGAGGAGGGTGCATGCCAAGGGTGGCGTGAGCCCAAGTTTGGAGGAGTCTTGGAGTCCTTATTGGACAAGGACTCCACCTCTCTTTTGGATTCCAATTAGAGTTCTCCCTAAAACCAACTTTGACTGGTCTTAGGCGCCCTCTAAGTAGGAATCCAGGGGACTCTATTCCCACCAATCAAATTTAGATCTGATTTCACAAAGGGTTGTGATTGGTTGGGAATAAGAGAAGCTGGATCACAGTCAGTCTATAAATAAGACCCTGTGCCCAACTCAAACAAAAAGAAGTAATTGAATTGAGATCAAAGTTCCCCACGCCCCAAGGCTGCCTCTCCCCTCTTCCTCCATGCCAAACCATCTTCTCCCCTTGCTCTCCACGTCCAAAAGGAGTTTTGGACCTTGGTTGGTGTGATCCAGATCAAAGAAAGGCGATCAAAAGCAAGAAGGCTGCACTGCTGCAAAGGACGACTGCAGATCTTCAAAAGGAGTTTTGAAGATCCTCTAGATTAGGTCCAGATCTAATTTTTGGAGGTATGATAGAGAAGAAGAGGATCTTCAGATCCAGCCCAAGTGGATACCGATAGAGCCTAGGCGCTTGCATGGCTAGATCCAGAACCTTCCGCTGCAAACAGGATCATCAACAGGGTAATAGGATTACCCAAATCAGGTAAATTAAATTTGATTTAATTTATCTTTATTTTATTTCTATTATTAAAATAATAAAATTAGATCTGAAACATCCCAGATCTGATTGGGATCGAGAGAAAAATTTTGAAATATATCTCTCGATCTGATCAGATTTGAACGAACCTGGTCCGAAAAATCAGGATTTCCCTTCAACTGGTATCAGAGCCATGGTTCTAAAATTGTTTAGATCTGATTTTGAATTTATTTTAATCAAAAAATAAGTAATTTTAGATGTCACATGAGATGTGATCAGATCTAAAATCAGAAAAAATTAAAATTAAATAATTTGAATCTAAGATTAGAAGATATGCATGACTAGTTCTAGAATAGAATAGTTCTATAGAATAGTCTTGCATGTTCTTGATTTAATCTGATTAAATCATATTTTAGATCTTTTTATTTACTATTTTTTGATATTATAAGTATTATAATAACATCTAAAAAATAGCAAATAAAATTATTTAATTTTTGAATATCATATGAGATATGATTGATGCATGTCTAGACTAATTGTAGAATAGTTCTACATAATTGTCTAGATTAGAATTTATTTTGATTTGATCAATTTAAATCTAATTTTTTAGATTATTATGAGATAATTTAGATCTAAAAACATGCATGATTTGATACATGAGATGTATGCAAAATATGCCATAATTAGATCTAATTTATATATGAGATATATGATATAGATCTGATATTGTTTTGTAGTAATGAATCTTCCTGATTAAGGCGTTCCTCTTGGCCATCCGATCATAAGAACGAAGAAGGGTTTAAAGGTCCTCTCTTCAACGGTTGATGTTGAATCTCCTTCTTTAGTTGACTTGAACTCTTTTAGGATCAAAGGAGGAGAAGGGAGGATCTAGAAGAAGCCTTCTTCCTATATCTTTTTCTAAAAAATTGGTGGAAGAAAATCTGAAACACAAACCTTAGAGAAGACCCTTCTTCTCTAGGCCTTTCCTCTCACCTAGGCATAATAGATTTATGCCTTTACAAAATCCCACGTCCTCAACCCTGTGTTAGATATATGTGCCCTAGAATCCAAAATTGGCTGACACTTGTAATACACTTCTAGGGGCAAAATTATAATTTTGACTAAAAGCAATAAATGGGTTATTTTCTATCATATATGTGTATTTAGTGTCTGTGATACATCATTTGAGTTAATGGCAATGATAATTCATATTTTCAAGAGTTGAAAATTTAAGACATGAATAATCATTATTAACTCATAAATTGCTCCCGACCATAGGATCATCATGAGGGTGGTGATTGATCTGGAAGGTTGGTGTACAATCGCTTCTCTTCAGTAGATGAGTCTTAAGTCTATGGTGTGGAGAACCCAGAGCGAGAGTACAGGTACTCGTTAGAGAACGAGGGCACTGAGCGTGACCACCTCGAGTAGTCATTAGGGAGTCTACCTTCTCGTCGATGACTGACTCGATGCTGCAGTAGTGTGTCTGGTTCTTTGACCTGAGATGTATCGACGGTTCACCTTGAGGGTGTTATAGTTTGACTACACCATTACTCGGTCTCCTAGCCATATGGAACCCTGAGGTGTATGTTGGCTATGACATGTTCATTGTAGGAACTGGATGACATCAAGATGGAATCTATCTACCTTGGTGGCAGAGGAGCAGCCCTATGATGATCATGAGAATCAAGTCTAGAAATCCATGGCCATGGTAGAGTGAAATAATAGAAAGAGTTTCTATTTAGATTTTCACATTGAACTCGAATTGAATGATTACTTCATATGACAGAGACTAGGGTTTGACGAGTTTACCTTAACCCTAATCTGATCGGGGCTCAAGATAGAAGGACTGAATCACACAGGTAGCTGCACCAAGAGGTTCGCATTCAGCTCTGATGGGTTGCCACCATATACTGCTAGGTGTCACTGGTGGATTTTGGGAGCAATTAGAATGATTTAGATGATCGATCATTCTAGCTGTTCCAATCAGAAGAGTTCTGATCCATCGAAAGGAGTTTTGATGATGTCTATGATAGAGATCATGACATATCCCATTACCATACAGAACTGAACCTAACTGGGTCACACAAATAAGGGTTTGAATCTGGTGATCATCAATTGAACTGATCTAGTTCAATTGATCTGAATGAGATTCAATTAGGTTCAAGGAAATCGTGCTAGCACTCGATTGAACCTAACGTTCTTCTTTTACTATCACAAATAAGTTGTCCTGACTGAGCCAAAGGAGTTTGTGCTCAATTAGAGGCCTTCATATGGTCTAACTGAAGGTTGTCCAAGTTAGAGAAGGTTGTCTTATTTTATAAGACATGACCTGCCATTTTTGGTCACCTACCATTTTTGGTCCTTTGACTTTGGTCAAAAGTTGACCTTTGACTGGTCAAATGTTGACCATAGACACTTTGACTTTTGTCCACGTGTCACGCACCTATTGGAGAACTGGTGGGGGTCTGTCCCCCTGCCAGAACCTGGCAAGGAGGAGGGCGCACGCCACCCTAGGCGTGCCCCCAAGTTGGAGGTGCCTTGGAGTCCTTGTTGGACAAGGACTCCACCTCCCTTTTGAATTCCAATCAGAGTTCTACTAAGAATCCAGTTTGACTGGTCTTAGGTGCTCTCTAAGGAGGAATCCAGGGGACTCTATTCCAACTAATCAGATTTAGATCTGATTTCACAAAGGGTTGTGATTGGTTGAGAGGAAGAGGAGTTGGATCACGCTTAGTCTATAAATAAGACCCTGCGCCCAACTCAGATTCTATGAATGCAATTAGAATAGAGATTTTCCACGCCCCAAGGCTGCCTCTCCCCTCTTCCTCCATGCCTAAACTTCTCCTCCTTCTCCTCTCCACGTCCAAAAGAGTTTTGGACTTAGGTTGGTACGTTCCAGATCAAAAGAAAGGCGATCAAAAGAAGAAGGCTGCACTGCTGCAAAGGACGACTGCTGATCTTCAAAAGGAGTTTTGAAGATCCTCCAGATCAGATCCAGATCTAATTTTTGGAGGCATCATAGAGAAGAAGAGGATCTCCAGATCCAACCCGAGTGGATACCGGTAGAGGCCAGGCGCTTGCGTGGCTAGATCCAGAACCTTCCGCTGCAATCAGGATCATCTACAGGGTAATAGGATTACCCAAATCAGGTAAATTAAATTTGATTTAATTTATCTTATTTTATTTTATTTATTAAAATAATAAGAATAAGATCTGAAACAAATCAAGATCTGATTGGGATCAAGAGAAAAAATTTTTAAAATATATCTCTTGATCTGATCAGATCTGGACGAACCTGGATCGAGAAATCAGGATTTCCCTTCACCCTGATGCACCCAAGGTCACCACACCCAAGTCCTCTCTTTTAAATCTAAATTTCTCAAAATTTCATGGTTAAACTTCATTTTAATAGAGAGTTAGAGAAGAGTCCCCGTCTAGGTCAAACACCTAGATAGAGAGTCCAAATAGAATATGGATTGGGGTGCCCAACTCTTGGGTGCCTCCTCAAATTCTTTTAGCATGGATTTCTGATACTTTGTGCACAAAGAATTCCTCTTTCTTCTAAATTTAGAAAAAAAATTAGAATAATTGGCACCATAATGGATAAGAGTTTTGAGTTTGTCCAGACTCTATCAAATAGAGTCTAGATCATCACTACTTCTTAGTTTTGATCAAATCCAAAACCACAAACCATCCAAGAGGGATATGGGAATAAGGATTGGCATGGAGCCTCTCTAGAAATCAAATTTGACATAAAAAAATCTATGGGAAGGGTGTGGAGAAAGGGAAGGTGGTACAAGGGAGGTGTCCTAGTCTAACTAGGACTTCATGCTTTGACTAGTCAAACCAATTCTTCAATCCACTTAAAATAGATCTTGATGCAACTTAATTAATGGTATTCCTAATCTAATCAAAAATCCAATTAAATCAAACTAAATCTAATTTTATTTTAATTTTAAATTTTTAATTAATTTAAAAATTAGGTGCACTTAAGTTCTATTTCAACTGAGAATTGTTCTCTCTTATAATTGGCTTATCCGATAAATCATTTAAACTTTATCCAATCAAGTACAAACAAAATCAAATTGAATCACATTCAATTAGACCTAATCTTAACCTAATTGCTCAATCAAATTAAGCTAATTAGCAATCCAATTGCAAATTGATTCTCTTGCAATACTTGCACTAGGTCAAACATCAATCGTATTGATTGTTTGACTCTAAAACGATTCTCAATCGTTGATCAACTATCCGATCAAATCGAAACCTATAATGTATATGATCCCATAGGTTCAAAGCTAAGTTAATAGCATAGAAATAAATTTTTATATCAATCAAAGTAACCATCCTGTAATGATACCCGATGGCCGAATAAGTTGAATGTATAAAGCAATACTTTCAGAATCCATGTGGATATAGTTTTCATATAATATATCCTCTTGACCATAAATGCTCATTGGATGACTCAAGATTTAATTGTCAACCCTGAATAGGTCATCCTCATTATATTTTAAAATACCATATCGATCTTATGGATCATCCTGGCTAAGGTTTTGCTAAATTAAAACTCAGTGATGCATTGTCTCCAAACTCTTTGAAGTAGTCAATCCCATCTTAATCACTCACTAACTTCATAAGTACTTGACTATGCCCACAAACCTTCCATCACTGAATTAAAAATTTAGGTAGTTCAACACCAAAGCATAGTGAGTTGCTTGTAAGCCACCATGGTGATCTCAGGTTCAAGGAACACTTATACCCATATCCCATCAAGGCAATTCTTGATAATAGAATGCTTCAAAGTTGATCATGTTGAGTGATAATATATCCCTATTCTCATCTGTATGCCGTACCAATATCTTTATACTCCTTAGTTAAACGAATAATTAATCCATATGGCATGTAATGACCTACACTCGATAAAAGTTGTCATCCTGATTAACAATGTATCATTTGGTTTTGAATAGTTTTAAGAACTAATTATTAAATCCTCTCTTTATCAAATCTACATACTCCTAAGGACTTCATCACAACATAGAAGTTTATTTGAAGATACAGATTTATGATAAAAAATATCATAATAAATATTTTATTTATTAATAGTTATTTATGTTTATTAAATAGCATAACCATCAATAGATTAATAATTGGCTTTGGGACATATTTTTCAATAACTCTCACTTATCCTAAAATCACTCGGTATAGCGTCTAATACCCATCTTCAACTTATGGTTGTTGAACTCCTTTAACACTAAAGCTTTAGTAAGAGGGTCAGCTAGATTCTTCTTTCCATCAATCTTCTAAAAGTTGACATCATCTCGATCCATGATTTTTTGAACCAAGTGGTAGCAGCTTAATATATGCTTTGTCCGCTGGTGTGCCTTCAGTTCCTTTACCAGAGCTATTGCTTCAGTACTGTTGTAGTAGAGCAAAATGAAACCATCCAAGAAGAGTGCCACTCTAAGCTCGATGATGAACTTTCTCAAGCACACAGCTTTCTTCACAGCATCAAATATTGCAACATACTCTACCTCATATACTAAATCCGCCATAGTATGCTGCTTGAAACTCTTTCAGTAGATGGCTCCACCATTCAGAGTAAAGACATAACCCAACATGCTCTTACTGTTAATATGGTTAGATTGAAAGTTGGAGTCTGTAAATCTCATATGTTTTAGATCTAACTCACCATAGATCAACCACTATGTTGAACCTCCTAAGTGATTTTGATGATGATCAAACATTAAAGTAAATGATTACTAATATATTTTATTTTAAGTTTTTCAATGTCAGAAGAAAGAGAGCTCTTTGACCAAAATAAGAAAGACATTAAGTAAAAATCAATCAAAATATAAATCCCCTGGTTTGAAACAAAAATTCTCTCAAAATTATCTTGGTGCAGTCTTCGAGACATCTCAAAATTTTTTTAAGAGATTTCGAGTGGACTGGCACACCCCAAGTACTATTTTGGCATGGTTTCAAGAGATCTCGAGAGAATCTCAAGAGCTCTCAATCTTAGGCGATAGAAATCTAGTTTCTATGCCCTAAGAGTGAGAGGTCTCATAGGATTTTCAAGAGGTCTCGCGATCCCCACAAGATGTCTTGTTCAGAATCGAGAGGTCTCGATCTAAGGCGAGCCATTTTTTTTTAGAAAGATGATTTTTTGTGAGACTGAAGGTGAGAGCTCTCCTGTTCAAACCAAGAGGCCCCGTAACTTGGCGAGACGTCCCAAGACAAACTGAGAGATCTCAAGACTCAGTGATAACTTTTTGATGGGATGTTCTAGATCATAATTTTTCCAATCCAACAGTTAGTTGCTACTCTCCAACATTTGAATTTTGCTTTTTCTGATCTCCAATCATCACTAGAAAAGAAGGAATGATGTAGATATAAAAGGAAGAAGGCTTATTCATGATCAATCTAAGAAAAATGAGACAAAAGAAAAACACGCTCTGATCTTGAATGAAAATTCCCATCTTTAATCAATCTATTCTCTCAAGCATTGAAGAATCCTCAAATGCATTAACTCCATGGATTCAAAGAGGCTTTCAACAAACTGCAAGGACAACTCTTCTGCTCATTCGAAGGAGCCTTTCGAGTTGAAACATTTTCTTTTTTCTTTACATGTATTTGATTTCAATAGGTGCTGAAACTTGGATTTTAGAGTTTTTCTTTCCTTTTGTTTATTCAGATTGGTTTATCTAATTCTTGTAAGGGTTATGGTTGGTGAATCTAGGAAAAAACTAACTAGGTTATTGGATAGTGAGCTCAGAAAAACTATTTGGCTGTAATCTTGAGGGATTATAGTAAAATTTCAAAAAATTTGCTTGAGCAGTGGACGTAGGTGCTGGAAGTGCACCGAACCACTATAAAATCCTCTTGCTTGTATGTGTACTCTAGCTTATGTCTTCTATTTGCTCTCATATTTGATTCACTCAGGATTTAATCTTTAATCACCGCACATATCTATTTAAACTTTTGAAAACCAAATTCACCCTTCCCCCCCCCTCTTGGGTTGTTCATTTGGGCAACAATTGGTATCAGAGCCTTGATTCTCTGCTAATTATTGATTTTATCAACTAGAGATAAAGATCATATCAACCCAACTAGGAGGTTTGCTTGCCGAAGGGCAATCCACAAATAGGCCACCTCTTTTCAATGGGTCTAACTATATCTATTAGAAAGCTCGCATGCGCATTTTCATTCAAGTCCTTGACTATGACATATGGAGTATTATTGTTAATAGTCCACACACTTCCACAATCATTATCAATGGCACATCCACTCCTAAGCCGAAGAAGGATTGGGATGAAATGGATAAGAAACTTGTCCAATTAAATGCCAAAGCAATGAATGTACTCTATTGTGCCCTTGATGCTAACGAGTTTAACCAAATCTTTACTTGCAATTCAGCAAAAAAAATTTGGGATAGACTTAAGGTCATGCCTCAAGAGACAAATCAAGTAAAAGAAACTAAAATTAACATGCTAGTTCATCAATATAAGTCATTTAAAATGAACCCACTGAATCTATCATTAGCATATACACAAGATTCACTGATATCATAAATAGTTTAAAAAGTTTAGATAAAGTTTACACTAATAGTGAATTGGTGAGAAAGATTCTTTGATCTTTGCCTAAGACATGGAAACCAAGGTAACAACCATCTAGGAGGCAAAAGATCTAAACACGTTACCTTCAGAAAAGCTCATTGGATCCTTGATGACACATGAGCTAGCCATGAGTCGGTACAATAAGAAAGAAAATAAGAAAAAGAAAATAATAATGCTAAAATTTATGGCTGCTGAATAAGAAGATAATCTATCCACTAGTGAAGAAAATGATGAAGACATGGCCTTAGTGATCAAAAAATTTAAGAAATTTATGGAAACAAAAAGACAAGGATTCAAGAAGATGAGCTTCATTGAGGAGAAGCCAGCAGGAAGAAAGAAAGGAAAAAAGAAAAGGATCAGCCTACTTGCTATGAATGTAAAAAGCCAGAACATTTTAGGGCTGAATATTCTTAGTTGAAGGAAGGGCCAAAAAGAATTAAAAAAAAAAGCTATGATAGCAACTTGGAGCGATAGTGATGAGTCAAGCTTGAAGGAAGAAGACCAAAAAGAAGCAAACTTGTATTTCATGGCACAAGATGATGAAGTATCCTCCACTTTTAATTTACATTTTATCTTTGGTAAACTTCAAGATGCTTTTTATGACTTAATGAAAGATTTCAAAAAGATTAGCATAAAAAATAAAAGTCTTAAGGAAATGACTCAAACACTTTTGAAGGAAAAGAAAGAGGTAATTAGTGGCAATAGCAAATTAAAAGAAGAGAACAAAATTCTAAAGGATGAATTGGATAAATTAAGGCCTTTAGTTGATAAATTCACTTATAGTTCAAAAAAACTGCAAATGATCTTAAATAATCAAAGAGGAGTCTATGATAAAGCCAGACTAGGATATAAACCTAAAGATAAAACTAAGTTTTTTTAAAAATTTCTTCACTACACACACTTCAGTTGGCACCTCTCACATCATTTGCTTTAGATGTAAAAAGGTAGGACACAAAGTATTTGAATGGAATATTTCTAAGTTCAATGGAAAAATTGTTAAAAAAAATTGGATTCCAAAAGGAACCATGTCTACTAATCCTAAAGGACCCAAGAAGACTTGGGTACCTAAAACCATCACTTGATTATTTGTACAGGAATGCCTTGCAGCCTAAGAATCAAAAAGGGAGTGGTACTTAGATAGTGGCTGCTCAAAGCATATATCGAGTGATAAGCAACAATTCGTTATCCTTGAAAGAAAGGATGGGGGAGTAGTCACCTTTGGTGATAATGGCAAAGGCAAAATTATTGGCTATGGTAAAATTCAGGTTACTCCTACCATTTTTATAGATAATGTATTGTTAGTTGATAACTTAAAACATAACTTGCTTAGTATTAGTCAACTTTATGATAAAGGTTTTAAAGTTTCTTTCAAATCTTCTTTGTGCAAAGTATCTAGCTCCTTGGATAATAGTTTAAAATTCATTGGATTTAGGCGTGGCAACATCTACATGGTAAACCTTGATGAAATTGCCATGAAGAATGGCCAATGCCTAGTTGCAATGAATGCTAGTATAAAGGAAACTAGTTGGCTTTGGCACCATAGGTTAGGTCATGCTAGCATGCATACTCTTTATAAATTGCATAATAAAGACTTAGTTAAGGGGCTACCAAAACTAGATTTCAAAATTGATCATGTTTGTGATGCTTGCCAATTTGAAAAACAAACTAGAGGGAGTATCAAATCCAAAAATGTGATTTCAACTTCTAGCGCTCTTGAGTTAATTCATATGGACTTCTTTGGACCTACTAGGACCACAAGTCTAGGAAGAAAGAAATATAGTCTAGTAATTATTGATGATTATTCTCGTTTCACTTGGATTTTATTTTTGGCTCACAAAGATGAAGCATTTTCAATGTTTTCAAAGTTTTACAAGAAAATTACAAATGAAAGGAACTCTACTGTGGTATGTATCCGTCGTGATCATGGCACAAAATTTGAAAATAAATACTTTGAAGAATTTTGCAACAAACATGGCATTGAACATAATTTTTCTACACCTAGAACCCCTCAATAAAATGGAGTTGTTGAAAGAAAGAATAGAACCTTAGTTGATATGGCCCGTACCATGTTGTGTGAAGGAAATCTATCCAAATATTTTTAAGCTGAAGTCATTAACACAGCATGTTACATCCTAAATAGAGTTTTCATTCACCTGATTTTAAAGAAATCTCCCTATGAGCTTTGGAAAGAAAAAACACCTAACATTAATTATTTTCATATTTTTGGCTACAAATATTTTATTCATAATAATAGTAAAGATAATCTAGGTAAATTCGATACTAAGATAGATGAGGGTATATTCCTTGGACATTCTACATCTAGCAAAGCATATAGAATTTTCAACAAACACTCTTTGGTTGTTGAAGAATCTATTCATATCATTTTTGATGAAGCTAACAACTAATCTTCGAGAAAGAAAGATGTTTTTGATGATGATACAGGAATTCTCAAAGATGGAATGAAGGACCTAAACTTGAAGGATAATAACGTTCAAGATAAAGACAAATCTATAGCAATCTTGGAATAAAGCCATGATGGTGAGAATGAAGCAACCGATGATCATAGGGATCTACCCAAGGAGTGGAGTTAGGTACATAATCATCCAAAAGAATTGATATTAGGTGATCCTTCACAAGGGATAAAAACTAGATCCTCTTTTAAGGATACATTTGATTACCTTGCATTTATTTCTTAAATAGAACCTAAAAATATAGAAGATGCTGAACAAGACACTAATTGGATGCTAGCTATGCAAGATGAATTAAACCAATTTGAAAGAAATAATGTATGGACTCTTGTAAACAAACCCATTGACCATCCAATAATCAGCACAAAATTGATATTTAGGAATAAATTGGATGAACATGGTAATGTTGTAAGAAATAAAGCTAGACTAGTTGCTAAAGAATATAATCAAGAAGAAGAAATTGACTTTAATGAAACATATGCACCTGTAGTAAGATTAGAGGTAATTAGATTGTTACTTGCTGTTGCATGTTACATAAATTTTAAACTATTTCAATGGATGTGAAAAGTGCCTTTTTGAATGGTTATATTGCTGAAGAATTTTTTGTAGAACAACCTCTTGATTTTGAAAATCACTCACTTTCCAACCATGTGTTTAAATTAAACAAAACTCTTTATGGACTTAAGCAAGCACTTAGAGCATGGTATGAAAGATTGAGCAAATATTTACTACATAATAATTTTATTAGAGAAAGTGTTGACACCACTATATTTTTTTTAAAAAAAATAATGACCTTCTTATGGTTCAAATATATGTGGATGACATCATATTCGGAGCAACTAATGAAATTCTTTGTCAAGAGTTTGCTTAGTAGATGCAGGGCAAATTCGAAATGAGCATGATGGGGGAGCTGAACTTCTTCCTTGGACTACAAATTAAACAATCAAAGAAAGGCATCTTCATCAACTAAACAAAGTACATCAAGGAGATGCTAAAGAAGTTTGGCATGAAAAATGAAAAAGAAATTGGCACTTCCATGAGCCCCTCATGCAAATTTGACAAAGACGAGAATGGTAAGAATGTGAATGTAAAGCTCTATAGAGGTATGATAGGATCCCTACTTTATTTAACTGTAAGTAGACCTGATATACTGTTTAGTGTATGCATGTGTGCAAGATTTTAATCTAACTCTAAAGAATCACACTTACTAGCTGTTAAGATAATTTTTAGGTATTTAATTTACATAAATAACTTAGGACTTTGGTACTCAAAACAATCCTCCATTGAATTGATTGGATACACTGATGCAGACTATGGAGGATGTAGAATTGATAGAAAGAGTACCAGTGGCACTTGCCAATTGCTAAGGTTGAACTTGATTTCTTGGTATAGCAAAATGCAAAACTCTATAGCACTATCAATGGCTGAGGCTGAATATGTTGCTGTGGGGAGTTACTGATAAGCATCATAAATTCACCAATAAAAGTATTAATTTATCAATTAATTGATATTAATTTTTAATAATTAATAATCAATTTATATATAATTTTTAAAAAATTCATATTTTTATTAATTAAAAAATTAATTAAAAAATAATAAAAATTAATAAAAATTAAAAAATAAAATTTTATCATCAATAGAAAGAGCTCATTTTTTTAATCACAATGAAATAAATTTTAAGTAAAACGGAGCTAAAATGAAAAAGATATGAATTTTTAAAAAATATAAATTAAATAAAAATTAAATAAAAAAGAAAACGGCTCAGCCGGCTCCGCAAGCCGAGCCACCAAGCCAAGCCGAGCCATCAAAGCCGACTCAGCCATTGAAGCCATCAGCCGGTCCACGATCCAGGCGTGGACCGCCAGCTCAGTAAAATCCGGCGAATCATAGATTGCCACGTGGCGGACCTAGACCCTTAAAGGGTCTACAGAAATTTATCGCGGCTCACAGGGCAATCTGGTCATTTCACTCGGCGACAGAAGCGCTGATTGGCTGCGGTGTGCGGTGCGGCCGGTCCATCCGGTCCATGGGAATAGTAATTGCGCGATCGGACGGCTGCGGTTGATTGCGGTCATGATCGGACGGCGGTGGTGATTTCCAGGCTTGATTCAAATTCTATTAAGCTATCTGGCACGATCCAATGGCCAGAAAACCAAGTGATGAAGATCTGACGGTCCAGAACGCTGCCGGCGGTGATCAAGACTCTCGAAGCATGATTTGCGGCCAGATTTCCTCGATCAAGCGCGATCCAACGACCAGAATTTAATCCAACCCGATCTGAGCTTATCTGCATCCGATTTTGATGATTTTTGGACCGTTGGATTCCTATTGAATGGCTGAATTTTATCAGATTTATCAGAGTTCATATCAGAGCTATTTTGATTCAAATTTTATCCGAATTTCTTTGTATTTTTATGATTACAAAGGCTATTAGTCCCATATTGCCTTTAGAAAAAATATCCAGCCCTCCTAGCTCTATAAAAAGGACCCCAGGCCTCAAGAAATTCAATATCTCCGATCAAGGTGAAGCTTTGGTACAGGGACGAAGCCAGGCTATGGGTTAAAGGCTGCTTCGAAGCAACGGGTGCCGAGAAGAAGAGCCGAGCTTCTACACCATCTTTCTGCCAATGCCGATCCAAGATCAGAGATCAGGCTATTTTATTTTATTATTTTTTTTTTTTTTTTAATTTTATGTATTTAAATTCTAAAATTTTAAGTTAATAAAAATTTTTTTTTTATTTTTAATTTCTTTTTTATTTTTATTGTAATTTAATTTCTGCACTTTAAATTATTGTTTTGCAAGTAGATGCTAAGATCTAACTAGTAGATCTTAGTACCAAATTTAAATTTCTGCATCTTTTAATTTTTATTTTCAATCTTCCGACTTCAGTTTTTATTTCAAAATTCAAATCATTTTTTTTTTTTTTCTAAAAAAAATCAAAGATTTCAAATCTAAAAACACTACCTTCCCTGTGGATTCGACCCGACTCACTACTATTTACGTATTTTCAATAATTTTAAGAAGTCGGATTAAACTGATAAACACGGTGTCTTAACGACAGCATCGTGTCCCTATCAAGTTTTTGGCACCGTTGCCGGGGAAGATTTTTGATTTTTGATTTTGATTTCTTTGATTTATTAAAAATAATTCCGACAAACGCACCAAGTTTTTGGCGCCGTTGCCGGGGAAGGCACGGATATTAAATTTTTGATCTCTTTGATTTTTCTATAAATAAATTATAAATAAAATTTTTATTTTCTTGCTAATTTTTTTTTATTATTTTGTAGGAAAAAAAAAAAGAACAAAAAGAATCAGAAGTTTTGCCTGGTGAGATCAATCCTAACCCTAGTTCTCTTTTCTTTTTATTTTATTTATTTATTTATTTTATTTTTAAATTAATTTAAAAAAAATATCCATTTAAACCTAATTAAAAGCCTCATGATAAGATTAGAAACCCTAACTATTTAGAGCATGCATCATATTAGTTTTATTTTTATCTTTATTTTATTTTTATTTTTATTATTTTTTTTTATTTTTTTTTGGTGATTGCTGGAGGCAAGGTAAGCCTTTCAGAATTCAATTAGTTGCATGCATCTAGTTTAAATTGCATAAAACCCTTTGATTAAATTTTTTTTTTTTTTTGCATATTCATATTAAATCAAATTAAGGGCACAACCCAATTAAACAAGATAAGGTGGGGATTTGATCACCCTTCCTTAGCCCACAAACAACCAACCAGCATCCTGCATTGACCTAAGCCTTTAATTTTAAAATCAATTAGACATCAACCCTAGGAACTCGAGCTCAATAGGACAAGAAATCCTAAGAGTTGAACCGGATTAGGGATAAGTCAATTTGACTGGTGTCTAGGAAAAGTGGTTTCAGGGACGATTGGGCCCGAAGGAAGGTGGTTTCTAATTGTTTCGTTCGCTTACCTGGCCAAGCACAATTGGTGTTCTAAGGCAAGCAACGGGGGGACTCCCACCGACCTTACACTTACCTGGCCAGTTGATTGGCTAATCCTACACTTGGAGGGCTTGAAGGTGACCTTGGCAGTTAGGAGCTGTCTAGATCTAGGATAACCCTTAGTCAGGATTGATTGATCAACTTGATTGCTAACCAACATCAAACCTAATTAAACTTAATTCTTCTCTCTCTTCTTAGTTCTAGGACTCCTTAGGACCTCTTCTTTAGAACTCTTTCTTTCTTTTTTCTTACTCCTCTAAAAATAAAATAAAAATAAAATAAAATAAAAAATTAAACTAAAAACTAAAAATTAATAATTAAATTAAATTAAATTAAATTAAAATTAATAAATAAAAAAAAATTAATTTTTAATATAATAAAATAATAATAATAATAATAAATAAATAAAAAAATATTCTAAAAATTTTTTTAAACCATACATTAGGGTTACACTAATACATGCATGGTAGGAAATCGCTTTTTCTGATTTAGTTGAACTTAATTGAATGGTTGATTCACATTAAACATAATAATCAAATGGCTAATATGAATCTAATAGTCCAAAAATTAGATAAAGTTGACCTTCTTGCTCAGAAAATAGATCAACTCCTAACCCTAGGTCAACAATCTCCTACACAATTCACATCATCTTCTAATTCAGGAGAGTTATTCAATCTGTGCTAGTCCAACCCATCATGTAAGTGAATATCCTATGACTGCACAGTTTCCACATTTTATCCAAGAACAAGTTCAAGCTACTCAAGGATACTCCAAATTGATTAATGACCCATTTTCAAATTCATATAATTCAGATTGGAGTAACTTTAATTTTTCTTGGACATCCCAACAGACTCAGGCTCAGACCCAAATTTTACTTGAGCAAAATTATCAAAATTATGCCTATAATAATGGTCAGCCTAGTCAGTTTAACCAGCCATCATATTATAATCAGCCTTCATACCCACCTCCTCAACAGACCAATCTAGCTGATGATAGATTTAACCAACTTCAACAATTAATTCTAACTCAACAGCAATCTATCGCCTAGACTAGAAGCTCAAATAGGATAATTAGTTGAGTCTAACATGAGGAGAGAACTAGATCAACTACCGAACCTACCAATTTTCAAACAACCCACCTAATGACCACCAACCACCTGGATTAAATTATCAATCTAATGTTTCATCTAAGAATCTCCAATTTGAGAATACCAAAGTAATTCCTGAACTTAAAAGCTATAGGATTCTTATGGACCCATACCAAGATCAGGTGAGAGAGGCTAGTACTGATGCTAGCCAAAATAAAAATTTAGAGGAACTGGTTAGTACTGAGACTAACCACATAGAAGAACCCAAGCCAGGAATTAGTACTGATGCTAGTTCCAGTTTAAATGAGATAGAAATAAGGGAAAAGAGAATAGATGATTTACCCGAGACTTATAAACCTAATGTCCTATTCCCTTCAACCCTAGAAGCTGGTTCTTCTTATAAAAATCAAAAGGCATGTAATGAAATATCAATGGAGTTGTTTAAGCAAGGATCATATTAATTTACCTCCAGAATTAAAACCGCCTTTAGTCACCATTCCAGCACCCATTGAATCAAACTTAACTCCTAAAACTCCATTCATGAGCATTTTAGAAGAACAAATAGGAGAAATTCTTAATAAACATGGGTCTGAGAATGGAATCACAAATTATATCCCTAAAATTAATAAAGATTATATCAATAATGGGATTATAAATCAATCTTTCTGAGATTGGCAATCCAAAACCATTGGAATTTGTCAATCCAATATTCGACACAGGATAGTGAGCTGCATTGTGTCTGGCTGAAGACGGTAAACTTAGCGCTTGTTGGGAGGCAACCCAATATTTAGTTTTTATCTAATTTATCTTATTTTTTTTTTTAGGATAATTTGAATAAGTTGGAGGGAGAGCTCAAATTTGTCAAAGGCATGTGCTGGACCAAAAAAAAATAATAAATAAATAAATAAATAAAATATAGGTGTATTCTTTCATGTTCTTTATTACATCCCTTTATTTTTTATTTTTTCTTCTCCATTGAGGACAATGTCGATTAAGTTGGGGGGAGGGAAAAATAAAAAAATTTTAAAATTTTAAGTCCTCAAAAAAGTTAGTATTTAGTATTTAGATACTTGATTACGCTTAAGAATCGAATTAAACTAAGCATTTTAAAAAGAAAATTGATGCACAGATTAGAGAATCTATGAGATATTGAGGAATCAAGTATTAAGAAAATTCAATAAAGAGTTAAGTCCAGAACATAAAAAATTTTTCTTGGAGCATTTCTAATTATTTCTACTAGCATCAAAGAAAAGTCTACTTTTTATAGGCTTGTGTAGGGTAACTATACGTTTCTTCATATAAACAATTTATTTTAATAAAATAGTTTTCCAAGTACTTCTCACTGAGTAACCGGGCCTCTTTGCCTAAGCAAGCATTGAGTTTCGCATCAAAAGGTGGGAAGGGCAAAGAAGCTCGTTGTAAAGCTAGTCTTAACTCGTAGCCTATTTGATTCGAGCTAGTAAGCCCGAGGGGTATTCTATACCTAGTGCCCTAAAGCCAACTGGTTTGGGAGTCATTGGCCCAAGACTCGCTACATGGATCAAATAGAAAGCTTAAGGAGTTAAGACACTCAATAGTGGTACAACGTTAAAAAAAAAAAAAAAAAAAAAAAAAAAAAAAAAAAAAAAACATTGGTTTCCAACCGAGTAACCGGGTCCCGTTTGAAGGGAAATCCTGATTTCCCGGTCCAGGTTCGTCCAGATCTGATTAGATCAAGAGATATATTTCAAAAATTTTCTCTTGACCTTAATCAGATCTTGATATGTTTCAGATCTGATTCTTATTATTTTAATAAATAAAATAAAAGAAGATAAATTAAATCAAATTCAATTTACCTGATTTGGGTAATCCTATTATCCTGTAGATGATCCTGATTGCAGCGGAAGGTTCTGGATCTTAGCCATGCAAGCGCCTGGCCTCTACCGGTATCCACTCGGGTTGGATCTGGAGAACCTCTTCTTCTCTATCACACCTCCAAAAATCAGATCTGGATCTGATCTGGAGGATCTTCAAAACTCTTTTGAAGATCTGCAGTCGTCCTTTCGCAGCAGCGCAGCCTTCTTGCTTTTGATCGCCTTTCCTTGATCTGAATCGCACCAAACTAAATCCAAAACACTTTTGGACGTGGAGAGCAAGGGGAGAAGAGAGTATGGCGTGGAGAAGGAGGGGAGAGGCAGCCTTGGACGTGGGAAATCTCTATTGAATTCACTTAGGATTAGGGTTGGGCGCAGGGTCTTATTTATAGACCTCTTGTGATCCAACTCCTCTTCCTCTCAACCAATCACAACCCTTTGTGAAATCAGATCTAAATCTGATTGGTTGAAAAAGAGACCCCTGGATTCCTCCTTAGAGGGCGCCTAAGACCAGTCAAACTGGATTCTTAGTAGAACTCTGATTGGAATCCTAAAGGGAGGTGGAGTCCTTGTCCAACAAGGACTCCTAGGCGCCTCCTACTTGGGCTCACGCCACCCTTGGCGTGCGCCCATCTCCTTGCCAGGTTCTGGCAGGGGGACAGGCCCCCACCAGCTCTCCAATAGGTGCATGACATGTGGTCAAAAGTCAAAGGGTGAATGGTCAACGTTTGACCAGTCAAAGGTAGACTTTTGACCAAAGTCAAAGAACAAGAAATGGCAGGTGACCAAAAATGGCAGGTAATGTCTTACAAATAAGACAACCTATTCTGACTTGGACAACCTCCAGTCAGACCATATGAAGACCTCTAATTGAGCACAAACTCCTTTGGCTCAGTCAGGACAACTTATTTATGATAGTAAAAGAAGAACGTTAGGTTCAATCGAGTGCTAGCACGATTTCCTTGAACCTAATTGAATCTCATTCAGATCAATTGAACTAGATTAGCTCAATTGATGATCACCAGATTCAAACCCTTATTTGTGTGACCCAGTTAGGTTCAGTTCTGTATGGTAATGGGATATGTCATGATCTCTATCATAGACATCATCGAAACTTCTTTTGATGGATCAGAACTCTTCTAATTTGAACAGCTAGAATGATCGATCATCTAAATCATTCTAATTGCTCCCAAAATCCACCAGTGACACCTAGCAGTATATGGTGGCAACCCATCAGAGCTGAATGCGAACCTCTTGGTGCAGCTACCTGTGTGATTAAGTTATTCTATCTTGAGCCCCGATCAGATTAGGGTTAAGGTGAACTCGTCAAACCCTAGTCTCTGTCATATGATGTAATCATTCGATTCGAGTCCAATGTGAAAATCTAAATAGAAACTCTTTCTATTATTTCACTCTACCATGGCCATGGATTTCTAGACTTGATTCTCATGATCATCATAGGGCTACTCCTCTACCACCGAGGTAGATAGATCCCATCTTGATGCAATCCAGTTCCTACAATGAACATGTCACAGCCAACATACACCTCAGGGTTCCATATGGCTAGGAGACCGAGTAATGGTGTAGTCAAACTATAACACCCTCAAGGTGAACTGCCGATGCATCTCAGGTCAAAGAACCAGACACACTACTGCAGCATCGAGTCAGTCATTGACGAGAAGGTAGACTTCCTAATGACTACTCGAGGTGGTCACGCTCAGTGCCCTCGTTCTCTAACGAGTACCTGTACTCTCGCTCCGGTGTCTCCACACCGTAGACTCAAGACTCATCTACTAAAGAGAAGCGATCGTACACCAACCTTCCGGATCAATCACCATCCTCGTGATGATCCTATGGTCGGAAGCTGTTTATGAGTTAATAATGATTATTCATGTCTTAAATTTTCAACTCTTGAAAATATGAATTATCATTACCATTAACTCAAAGGATGTATCACAGACACTAAATACACAGGTGTGATAGAAAATAACCCATTTCAATAATTATAGTCAAAATTACAATTTTGCCCCTAGAAGTGTATTACAAGTGTCAGCCAATTCTGGCTTCTAGGGCACATATATCTAACACCGTTGCCTAAGTAAGCAATGATATTCGCATCAAAAAGTGGGCAATGTGAAAATAAAAATTAATAAATGAAGGATGAAAGTAGCAATACACCTGCCTATATGAAAGTTTAGACAAATCAGAGATAAAAGTGGAATAATTTAGAAAAAGTTTTGAAAAATTTAATGTTCTTTACTTAATTTTTCTATTGATAAGTATTAATACCCCAATGATATCTCTCATTTAAGCTCTACTGAATATCAATGGCCATTTTGAAAATTGCTTAAGTAAAATTCGAAACTCTAAAGTTAAAAGATATTTAAAACTAAATTCTTTCTTTACTCGAGGACGAGCAAAGCTTAAGTTGGGGGGTGTGATAAGCATCATAAATTCATCAATAAAAGTATTAATTTATCAATTAATTGATATTAATTTTTAAATAATTAATAATCAATTTATATATAATTTTTAAAAAATTCATATTTTTATTAATTAAAAAATTAATTAAAAAATAATAAAAATTAATAAAAATTAAAAAATAAAATTTTATCATCAATAGAAAGAGCTCATTTTTCTGATCACAACGAAATAAATTTCAAGTAAAACGGAGCTAAAATGAAAAAGATATGAATTTTTAAAAAATATAAATTAAATAAAAATTAAATAAAAAAGAAAACGGCTCAGCCGGCTCCGCAAGCCGAGCCACCAAGCCAAGCCGAGCCATCAAAGCCGACTCAGCCGTTGAAGCCATCAGCCGGTCCACGATCCAGGCGTGGACCGCCAGCTCAGTAAAATCCGGCGAATCATAGATTGCCACGTGGCGGACCTAGACCCTTAAAGGGTCTACAGAAATTTATCGCGGCTCACAGGGCAATCTGGTCATTTCACTCGGCGATAGAAGCGCTGATTGGCTGCGGTGTGCGGTGCGGCCGGTCCATCCGGTCCATGGGAATAGTAATTGCGCGATCGGACGGCTGCGGTTGATTGCGGTCATGATCGGACGGCGGTGGTGATTTCCAGGCTTGATTCAAATTCTATTAAGCTATCTGGCGCGATCCAACGGCCAGAAAACCAAGTGATGAAGATCTGACGGTCCAGAATGCTGCCGGCGGTGATCAAGACTCCCGAAGCGCGATTTGCGGCCAGATTTCCTCGATCAAGCGCGATCCAACGGCCAGAATTTAATCCAACCCGATCTGAGCTTATCTGCATCAGATTTTGATGATTTTTGGACTGTTGGATTCCTGTTGAACGGCTGAATTTTATCAGATTTATCAGAGTTGTATCTGAGCTATTTTGATTCAAATTTTATCCGAATTTCTTTATATTTTTATGATTACAAAGGCTATTAGTCCCATATTGCCTTTAGAAAAAATATCCAGCCCTCCTAGCTCTATAAAAAGGACCCCAGGCCATCAAAAATTAATATCTCCGATCAAGGTGAAGCTTTGGTACAGGGCGAAGCCAGGCTATGGGTTAAAGGCTGCTTCGAAGCAACGGGTGTCGAGAAGAAGAGCCGAGCTTCTACACCATCTTTCTGCCAATGCCGATCCAAGATCAGAGATCAGGCTATTTTATTTTATTATGTTTTTTTTTTTTTTTTAAATTTTATGTATTTAAATTCTAAAATTTTAGTTAATAAAAATTTTTATATTTTAATTTCTTACTTTTTATTTTTATTGTAATTTAATTTCTGCACTTTAAATTATTGCTTTGCAAGTAGATGCTAAGATCTAACTAGTAGATCTTAGTACCAAATTTAAATTATTGCATCTTTTAATTTTTATTTTCAATCTTCCGACTTCAGTTTTTATTTCAAAATTCAAATCATTTTTTTTTTCTAAAATAAAAATCAAAGATTTCAAATCTAAAAACACTACCTTCCCTGTGGATTCGACCCGACTCACTACTATTTATGTATTTTCAATAATTTTAAGAAGTCAGATTAAACTGATAAACACGGTGTCTTAACGACAGCATCGTGTCCCTATCAGTTACTGTGCTCAAATACTTTGGATCAAGCAGCAACTCAAAGATTTTGAAATTGAGCAAAACAAAATTTCTATTAGATGGGACAATACTAGTGCCATAAATCTGACAAAAAATCTCATTCAACATTCAAGAACAAAATACATTGAAATTAGAAATCACTTTATTAGAGATCATGTACAAAATAATAATATTATGCTTGAATTTGTCATAACTGAAAATCAACTAGCTGACATTTTTACAAAATATCTAAATGAAGATAGACTCTCAAAAATTCAGGGTGAACTTGGTATTTGTGATCCTCTTTAATAATGCTTAATCCTAAATTTATTGGATTATTTTTGACCTCCTTCCATGATTCCTAACACCCCTTTCTCCATCCTAAAAATTCAAGAAAAATTGGCTTGAAATTCCTCCAATATCCTAATTTTTTACCCTTGTGCTCGAGAAGTCTCGAGTTTTTCATGAGACCTCTCAATTGGATTTTAAGGCCTTTCGCACTAAACACGAGAGCTCTCAAAGTTTTTGAGATATCTCATCATTAAGATGAGAGCTCTCAACTCGTGCAAGCTCTTTTTTTAAAATCGATCTATGAGAGGTCCCCTGTTTCATTCTTTCAATCCACTCATTCGAGACCTCTCCTCTATTCTCTCCAAAACTCTTCTTCTTTCCTCAAAAATCCTTCAAATCATCCTCTCTTATCCATTCCCTCCAAACCTTGGCCCCCAATGGCTCCGAAGAAGAGATCGTTCACCGCTCAATGACCCTCCATCACGCCATCGACTGAAGCTGGGGCTAAATGACAGCACGACATTGCTCAATCATCTCCATCTGCTTCGTCATCTCATGCTCGGCTTTTCATTGCTACTAGGATAGTTCCAACGGGTTGTTATGTGGACATCGCTTACCTTGATCAGAAGCACTTCCATATTGGGTCCTAGATCTGATAGTAAGGTTGGAAAAAATTCTGTACCTTAGATGTAAATGTTTATCCAGACTTAATAAGGGAATTTTTTGACCACATTAGTTTTGAGTATGGATCGAAGATGGATTCTATTATGAAAGGAGTGCATATTTCTTTAAATGAGAGAAAAATAGGGCAGCTTCATGAAGTGCCTAAGGCTGGGATCAGTAACCTAAACTTATTTGATAAAACTGAAGCCCTTATGTGCATCTTAGAAAAGAAAGAGGTTGATGAAAATCTTCAACTTGTTTAACATCTTCTTTCTATCAAAATGAGATTACTACTGTCCTTTGTCAGTCATTTTATTTTTTCTAAAGTTGGAAGACATGACTGGATTAGAAAAAGAGAACTTCGAGTCATGTTCTTTATGGTGACTGAAACTCCCATCAACTTTTCCTCTCTCATGCTATAATAACTGAAGGATACAGCTAGCAAGAACAAGGCATGTTTATCCTACGGAATGATCTTCACCTTAATCTTCGAGGACTTTCAAGTTAATCTAGAAGGTGAAGATTTCAAAAAGCTGGCTCACACAGACTACATCAATGAGAGAACATTAAATTGGATGAAATTTATAAAGAAGGATGATAAATAGGTGGGGCAAATGAACGTGCTACAATCGAGCCTGAAGAACATAGATCTCCATCCCCTCCGCCATCACCATCTGCTAGACCCTCCTTCACTACACCAGGGTCTCCACACTCTCCTCAGGTGCCTCCTTGTCCTGCTCCAGCTCCTCCCCTAACTTTTGATCAAGATCTGTTAGTTGAAAGGATGGTAGAAGAAGTGGTTTAGAAAGTATCTAAAAGATTTATGGATATACTATCCAGTGTGAGGCATCAACTTTTAGTAAGCATTAAAGAGCAAAGGATATCCATAGAGGGTCAAACAGAAATGCTTAGTTAACAAATCAATGGACTATCTCAAAGATTAGAAATTTTGGAGGAGCAGCATAAAACATCAGCTCAAATTGAACAACTCCTATCCGACAATGCCAGGATTGCATGGAGATTTGAAGAGAATATCACTATTCAGTGCACCACAACTGAAGTTCTCATTTCCACTCTACGGCAGATTTTGAGTCAGACTTCTTCTTCTTCTGGACCATTATCTTCTTCTAGACCATCACCATCTACTAGACCTACTACTCACTTGTCCTCAATTTGACCCAAATCTTCATCTGAACCCATCATTGTGTTCCTCTCTGATGAGGACTAGGTCTAGTTTCTCTTTTGTTTTAACTTTTAATTTAGGTATGTTGGTATGAGATTCATTTTTTATAAACCAGCATAGACCTCTAACTATGTAGTGTTAAATCTTGAAATGGAATCAATCCTTTTTATATTCTTGCCTTCTTTATCTTTTTTATGACCCTTTCATTGTTGTGATTTTGATGATGAAAAAAGGAGAGAAATATTAAGAAAAAATATGCAAATGTATAATCAATTCAAACTAAAATACAAAAAAGGAGACCTTTTAGAAAATAAATTATTTGAATTGATCAAATGCAAATCTTATTTATTTCATAAGAGCATACATTAAGGGAGAGAATGATTATTCAAATCTCATTCATTTCATGAGAGCATACATTAACGGAGAGCTTCAGCACAAAAACTTTGCATTCATTAGTTCATGACATTCATATTTCTTATAATCATTTTATAGATTACTTAATATTTTGTCACCATCAAAAAGTAAAAGATTGTTGAACCTCCTAAGTGATTTTGATGATTACCAAATATTAAAATAATTAATTATTAATACATTTTATTTTAAGTATTTCAATGTTAGAAGAAAGAGAGCTCTTTGACCATAACAAGGAAGACATTAAGTGGAAATCAATCAAAATTTAAATCTCCTTGTTTGGAGCAAAAATTCTCTCAAAATCACCTTGAAGCAGTCTTCGAGATGTCTCGAAATTTTTTTAAGAGCTCTCAAGTGGACTGGCACGTCCCAAGCACTATTCTGACATGGTTTCGAGAGGTCTCAAGAGAATCTCAAGAGCTCTCGATCTCAGGGGATAGAAATCTAGTTTCTATGCCTTGAGAGTGAGAGGTCTCATGGTTCTCGTGAGACGTCTCATTCAGAATCGAGCCATTTTTTTCTAGAAATATGATTTTTTTGTGAGACTGAAGGTGAGAGCTTTCCTATTCAAATCGAGAGACCTCAAAACTTGGCAAGATGTCTCAACACAAACTGAGAGGTCTCGAGACTCGGCGATAACTTTTTGATGGAACATTCTAGATCAGATTTTTTTTGACTCCAATGGCTAGCTGCTGCTCTCCAATCTTTGGATTTTACTTTTTCTGAGCTTCAATCACCACTAGAAGAGAAGGAATGCTGTAGATATAAAAGAAAGAAGGCTTATGATCAATCTAAAAAGAATGAGTGAAAAGAAAAACATGCTCTGTTCTTAAACGAAAATTCCCATCTTCAATCAATCTGCTCTCTCAAGTATTGAAGAATCCTCAAGTGCATTAACTCTATGGATTCAAAGAGGCTTTCAATGAACTGCAAGGACAACTCTTCTGCTCATTCGAAAGGATCTTTTGAGTTGAAACATTTCCTTTCCCCTTTCCATGTATTTTATTTCAGTAGGGGCTAAAACTTGGGTTTTCAGATTTTTCTCCCCTTTTGTTTATTCAAATTAGTTTATCTGATTCTTGTAAGGATTGTGATTAGTGAACTTAGAAAAAAATCAACTGAATTATTGGATTATGAGATCGAAAAACTATCCAACTGTAATCTTGGGGAGTGGACGTAGGTGCTGGGAGTGCACCAAACCATTATAAAATTCTCTTACTTATGTATGTGCTTTAGCTTGTGTCTTTTATTTATTCTTACATTTGATTCAGTTAGGATTTAATCTTTAATCACCGCACATATTTATTTAAATTTTTGAAAATCCAATTCAGCCCCCCCCCCCTCTTAGGTTATTCATTTGGGCAACACACTGATCCTTAGTATTTCTCAAATACTTAAGGATAGTTTTCACCACCTTTCAATGGTTCTCTCCTGGATCAAATTGGTATCTACGCATTACTCCTAGTGAATATGCTACATCTGATCTCATACATATCATGGTGTACATGATAGATCCCACTGCTCAAGCATATGGGATTCTACTCATATGCTCTCTCTCTTCAGGAGTTATCAGACAATCCTTCTTAAAGAAAAAATTTTATAATCTATCAAAAGATAGTCCTTCTTAAAATTCTCCATGCTGAACCTCTTCAACATAGTATCTATGTACGTGGACTAGGATAACCCAAGGATCCTCTTAGATCTATCTCTATAGATCTTCATCCCTAGGATGTAGGATGCTTCGCCCAAGTCCTTCTTGGAGAACTGAGATGATAATCATACTTTTATTTCTTTCATTGTAGGAACGTCATTCTTGATTAAGAGAATATCATCCATGTAGGTGGTGTGGTGCTCTCAAGCCTTGGGAGGCTATAGGCGGAGCTAGGGTGAGGGCTCCGAAGAGGCTAGGATAGGTGTGGTCCTAGAGCTAGGACAGAAGTTGTCCTAGGGTAGAGGCAGCATGTAGCTCTCCACAAGCTTGAGGTTCGGATATTGAGGGCCTCAAGGGGCTTGGTTGGTGCTTCAAAGACCTAAAATTCAAGGTGGAGCAAGAAACTAAAGCTGAAGAATCAAGACTACAGAAAGGATATTTTCTATAGGTTAGTCAGCTCAGTCCAAAATTGGGTCGGTTAAGTCTCAAAGCATAGAAAAAATAGAAAGATTGAGTTTTGGGACTACAGGCATGGCACAGAACTGGGCCGACTCACTTTCAGACTGAGTCGACCTAGTAAAATTTAGCTAGCTCGGTGCTGAGATGGAGCCAACTCAGTGCACGGGCAGAGTTACGCGAGAATCTATTTTAGGCTAAGGTCTGGATTGATCCTAGGGGTCTTAAGGCCTGGTTTGAGAAGTCCTAAGGGAGCTAACTCATGTATGGGTTGGGATTGATCCAGAAGATGAGAGCATGTGAGACTTGGGCTTGATGAGTGCTTTCATGTATTGGATTAGCCTAAGAGAGTTTTTAAGCTATGGTTTATTAGGGTTCATGTGGAAACTCTAGGGTATATAAATCAGAATATTGTAACTTTTAGAATAAGAAGTGAATACAATTGAGCTTTTCTTTCTAACTCTCTTTACTTTTCTCTCTAGTTCTAACACCAAAACTCAAGCTTCTCTCATCTTTCTTAGATTTTCTTCAATTTATTGGATTAACACCCAGATTCACATAAGAGATTGGATCTATGGCTATGGCTCCGAGCAGCCGTAGGAACAATAATTGGTATCAGAGCCTGTATCAGAGCCTAATTAAATATGAAGAAAAAAGAAGATCGGTTTTCAGTAGAGATCAGCAGTGAGATTTAGATCTAAAGACTTTCTCCCGGCTTCATGAGGAAGAAAGAGATCACAGAGCTACTATCCACCATCCCTAGTCAAGGTATTTCTCAGATCTATATGTTTGCTATTATTTGATTCAGATTGATCATGAAGAACAGTGGGTTGAAGGTAGGATTAGAGAAGTTTGATGAAAAGAAAAGTTTTATGATGTGGATGGTAAGGATGGAGGATCTGTTGATTCAGATGATGTTGGATTCGGCCTTGGAAGATAGGTCAGAGGAGATCACAGACAAGGAGCGGATGTCCTTGGAGAAAAGGGCATATGCCATGATTAAGACTTGTTTGGCGGATGAGATTTTGTATGGTGTGTTGGAGGAGAGAACATCCAATAGATTATGGTCGAGGTTGCAGTAGTTGTACATGGGGAAGAACATGTGCAACAAGTTGATACTGAAGAAGCAACTATATAACCTTCGAATGCAGAAGGGCAAGGATGTTGCAGGGCATATTCAATAGTTCGATCGGATGAGCATGAACTTGCTTAATATAGGGATGAATTTAGAAGAGAAGGACAAGTATCTATTATTGCTGTGTTCGCTATCTGGGAGCTTCGATCCATTGGTGACAACTTTGCTGTATGATAAGAAGACACTAGTGTACGAGGAGATCGTATCAGTGCTCAAGTTCAATGACTAGTAAGAATGGATGATGAAGAGGAAGGTCTTCCAAGAGAGTCTTGTGGTCTTAGAGAAGCATAGGAAAGGGAAGAAGGGCGAACAAAGGGACAGCAAGGGGTCCAAGAGATGCTTCAAGTGTAGAGAAGTAGGGTACTTTAAGCGAGAGTGTCTGCTTTAGAAGAAGTGCAAGAAAGGAGAAAGCTCAGATTCCATCGGTATAGATACTGAAACTAAAGATTCGGATGAAATCTTGATGGTCTCGGAGGAGCCCGCAGGGTGCAGTGCATCTAAGATGGTTTCGGATAGATCTACAAAGTGCAGAGGGTCCGAAGGGGCAGCGACGGTGTTCGAGATAAAGTGGCAGGCTCAGCAGTGCAGTGTTGGATAGTTGGCCTCGAGGGACTTAGAGATAGAGTCTGCTTCTGCGGCATCAGAGGGACTTCAACTCTAGGTGGAGCACCGGATAGAGGTGGCTTCATGGGTGAAGGAAGTTGTGACATGGATTCAGAGTAGAGGGGTGCAGAGGGAGGACCTATATCCCAACACCAGTGTTGGGGCTGTACAGATCTAGATGGAGAGGATTGTGTAGGAAGTAGGCATGGCTCTAAGGGGACAATTTCAAGTGGAGCATTAGGATATGCGGTGAGTGTCGATAAAAGAACATTGCATAATCTCCAGAGAAGTCTAGGATAAGTGATGCAGTTGCCAAACAGAAGGATACCTACAACTCCAAAGGTGGTGCAGAAAAATAAGCCAAGAACTTCAGCAGTAGAGGCGGTCATCCCGAAGGCCTCAAAGGGAGCATAGTAGTTGAAGAAGAATGGTAGTGGTAAAGTGAGCACAAGGGGCTATCAGGACATGCAGGGATAGCAAAATTGTGCAGGAGGATGTTGCTAGGTGTGCCAAGGCTTGAGCGCACCAAGGTGGAGATTGTAGGTGGTGTGGTGCTCCCAAGCCTTAGGAGGCCACGGGCGGAGCCAGGATAAGGGCTCCGGGGAGGCTAGGATAGGTGCGGTCCTAGGGCTAGGACAGAAGTTGTCCTAGGGTGGAGGCAGCATGTAGCTCTCCATGGGCTTGAGGTTCGGGTATTGAGGGGCTCAAGGGGCTTGGTTGGTGCTTTAGAGACCTAGGATTCAAGGTGGAGCAAGAAACCAAAGCTAGAGAATCAAGATTGCAGAAAGGATATTTTCTGTAGGTTAGCCGACTTAGTCTAAAACTGGGTCGGCTAAGTCTTAGAGCATAAGCAAAATAGAAAGAACGAGTTTCGAGACTACAAGCACGACACAGAATTGGGCCGGCTCAGTTTCAGACTGAGCCAACCCTGTGAAACTTAGTCGGCTCAATGTTGAGATTGAGCAGACTCAGTGCGTGGGCAGAGTTACGCGAGGGTCTATTTTGGGCTAAGGTCTAGGTTGATCCTAGGGGTCTTAAGGCCTGATTTGAGAAGTCTTAAGGAGGTTAATTCATGTATGGATTGGAATTAGATCCAGAAGATGAGAGCATGTGAGACTTGGGCTTGGTGAGTGCTTTCATGTATTGGATTAGGCTAAAGGAGTTTTTAAGCTATGGTTTATTAGGATTCATGTGGCAACTCTAGGGTATATAAACCAGGACATTATAACTTTTAGAATAAGAAGTGAATACAATGGAGCTTTTCTCCCTAACTCTTTTCTCTTTTCTCTCTGGTTCTAACACCAAAACCTTAGCTTCTCTCATCTTTCTTAGATCTTTTTCAGTTTGCTAGATTAACACCCAGGTTCACGCAAGAGATTAGATCTATGGCTGTGGCTTTGAATAGCCATAGGAACAACAATCCACATATAGGACAAGAAATATAACTACCAAACCATTTGCTCATTTGTATATATAAGGTTCTTCTCCATTCTTAATGAAGCCACATGTTTTGATCATCTTATCAAAATGGATATTCCAACTCCAAGATACCTACTTTAATCTATATATGGATCTCTAAAGGTTGCACATCTTGGACTCGTGGACGTGAATCCTTCAGGTTGTATCATATACACCTCTTCAATCAGCTCTCCATTTAGAAAAGTTGTCTTCACATTCATCTGCTAGATCTCATAATCTAGATGGGCAGCTATTACAAGCTTGATCCAAATAAACTTGAGCATTGCCATAGGGGAGAACATCTCATCATAGTCAATACCATAATATTGACAATATCCCTTCATAACCAAATAGGCTTTATAGGTCTCTACCTTTACATCTGTACCTTTTTTCTCTTTAAGATCCATTTACACCAAATGGGTTTAACCCTTTTAGGTGGATCAACCAATATCCACACATCATTGACCTTCATGGACTTCATCTCAAATTTCATGGCCTCAAGCCATTTCTCAAAATCAGATCTCTATGTTACATCCATATAAGTGATCGGATCCTCATCATTTTTATCGAGTTCAATGGGATCACTATCCCAGATCAAGAAATTATAATATCTATCCGGTTGATAAGGTACTCTACTGGATTACTTTAATGGTGTAGGTACACTAGGCTCTGGATTTAATTGAATCAAATCTGGTTCATGTTTAGCTAGTGGTGTCGGTTCTTCTACTGGTCAGACTTCCTCAAGTTTGACCCTTGAGGTAATAGTTTCTTCACTAAAAAACTTTTTCTCTAAAAAGATTGCCCTATTACTGGCAAACATCTTTATTTTTCAGCATGGTAGAAGTAATAAGCCCTAATTATCTTAGGGTACCATATAAATATATACTTATCACACTAGAGTCCAAGTTTATCTATATACAAATGTTGGATGCAGGCCAGACAATCCCAAACATGAAGGTGAGAGAGTGTAGACCTACGTCCAGTCCATATCTCATATGGAGTCTTTGCAACAAATTTACTTGGAATATTGTTCAATATAAAACATGCAGTCTCAAGAGCATAACTCCAAAATAAAATAGGCAGACTAGCAAACCCTATCATGGATTGAACCATATCCAACAAAATTCGATTCCTCCTTTTTGATACACTATTATGCTATGGTGTTCTTGGAGGAGTCCACTGTTCTTTTCTAGATATATCAAGAACTCACTAGATAGATATTCACCTCCTCGATTCGATCGAAGAGTTTTAATACTTTTTTTAGTTTATTTTTCTACTTCATTATGAAATTATTTGAATATTTTAAATGATTTAGACTTATGTTTCATAAGATAGACATACCCATACCTAAATAGATCATCAGTAAATGTAATGAAATAGTGATATCCACCATTGGCAATAGTGTTCATGGGTCTACATACATCACTATGCATAAGAATGAGAACATCACTAGCTCTTTCATCCTTTTCAGTAAAAGATGATTTTATCATCTTTCCTAGAAGACAAGATTCACAGGTCGGCAATGATTTATAATCATTGACATCGAGATTTTTTTTTTTGGCTAACCTGTTTATCCTATTCTTGTTAATATGACCAAGCCTACAATGCTAAAGCTAGGCATCTATGATATTATCTAATCTAGGATGTTTATTAGTTGTGTACATTACACTCATAAGCTGTGATAAAATGTAAGTATCATTCTTTTGCTATCCATGTATTATTGTAACATCATTCATAATGATATCACAATAATCTTTTCTTATCAATAAATGATAACCGGCTTTGGCCAAAAGGCCAATAGAGATTACATTCATTAGAAAAGAGAGACAGTAATGACAATCATCTAGAAAAATAACATTCAATTAAAAATAAATTGAACTATTTTTCAAGCTAGAACTAGAACAGATCTTCCATCTTCAACATTGAGTAATCGCTTGTTATTCTCAAATATTCTACTAACTTGAAGTCCTTACAACGAATTGCAAATATGCACTGAACTTTCGATATTCAATACCTAGGTAGCAGTATCACAAACAAAGAGATTATAAGGCATTATCATATAACATTCTTGTTCAGCAACTTCTTACTTTTTTCTCTTGTTCAATCTATTGAGGTCATGGGATGCAAGGTATTGAGGATAATTCCTCTTCTAGTGCCCCTACTTCTTACAGTAGAAGCACTCTGCCTGATTTGGATCAGTCTTGAACCTTTTCTTTAGATTGGGCATAGAAGCTCTATTATAAACCTCTTCATGCTGCTGAACAATGTTCAACTTTCAATACCTATTATCAAAGTTAGATTCTATAAGTATGTCACTGTCTAATAGTGCATGGAGAAACTAAAGTTTGGCCCTAACTACATAAAGAAGAACAAAAAATCTAATTAGTAAATAATTTATTAAGCCTAAAGATTTGGACTTTAATAAAAAGATTCTTTCACTATTTTATACAAATTAGTAGCCCCTACCTACAATTCAAGTAATTATCCTAATTTCTTAGTGGGTACTAGAATCAATACATACTACATACGGGTCTGAAGAAAGCTCTGGCTAATTCATGTGCATCTATGGATATGTTCTTAATGTAAGAAAAATATCCAAAATTTCATGCATATATTTTGAAACATTTGGAAATTAGATTCAGCGAAAAATATAGATTAAACTATTTAACCTAATTATGTATGTGATCTAATCACTAAATCCTACATCTAAGATCTATGATATATGATACAAATATAATCTAAAAAATTAAACAGTAGTTAGTATTGATCATATCAATATCCTAGATCTAGAACTATTCTAGAAATCCTAGATCACATCTAGATCAAAAAAGAGATCAGATCTCTTACCTTAGCATAGGATGAGAACACCGTAGTTGAAATACAATATTGTCCTTTATTGCTTGGAGCCACACAGCATATCCGGCCTCTATGGATACTCCACACGAGATCGCTATGTAGATCAAAGGTTCATCGAACGAAGATCCACTCAAAGGGCTAACTTCTCATGAATCCCTCCTGATGATCGATCTTTAAAAGATTTTCAATTCTCTTGGACCCTCCAAGAGATGAAGAATAAGAGATGGATGAAGGGGAAGACTAACTTTTGGATCTCCAAAGAAGTAGAAAAGATAAGGCTTGAAGAAAGACCTTTAAGAGAAGACTCATCTTCTCTTCAGGACATCAACCATTGATGTCCTAAATCGATCTTCACAGCTAGACAAGAGGAGACCTCTTGTAGAAATTTTTCATGCTCTAGGTCTCTTTCTTTTTGATTTTTTTATAGAAAAATTTTATAAAATAATTGAGAAGAAAGGTTCTTAAACAAACCCTAAAAGAAAACTTTCTTCTCTTCTTCTTCCCACATTAGGACATGATCAAATCATGTCCAAAAGAAACCTTAACACCCCAATTATTGGAGTGCCCATCCACACATGCCCCCTGACCCCGCTCTAATCTCTTCCATGAAAAGACTCTCAAAAGATGAAAAAAAAAGTATCAAGAGAAAATTTTTAGAGAAGACATTCTTCTCGTTTTCTTGTCTCTAAAAGACATCAATCATTGATGTCCAAAAGAAACCATCATGCCCCAACTCCTTGGAGTGCCCAACCTCCAAGCCCTCTCTCTCTTTTCTCTACTTTTTCATGGAAAATACTAGAGGTTTCCCATGCTAACTTCCCACAAATATTGCCACCCTCTCAAAAATGGCAGCTAGGTTAAATCCCTAGTTTTTAGGGATTTAAACAAGGGGTTTGGGTGGCGTCCAACTCTTGGATGCCACCCTATATTTCTGTGCATTGAAGAATCAACAATTCATGTTGAAAAACATAGGAGAAATGGTGCACAAAAAAGTGGGGTTTGAGTCAATGAGTTGGTGTAGAAAATTTCTTTCTAATGAGAGAGATTTTGAAACTTTGAAACTCTTTCAAAATTTTTATGTTTGACCAATTCAAACATGATTCAAAAACCAAGAAGAGGTGTGCACAGGGTTTCCTTAGGCATGAGAAATATCATGCCAAAAGGAAAGCAATATGGCATGGGGAAGGCCTTCTTAGACACAAGGAAAAGAGGAGTCCAAGTCCAACTAGGCCGACCCTCCTATTTAGACTAGATCAAATCTGATTTAAATTCTATTTAAATCAGAATTAATGTAACCCAATTTAGGATGATCCTAGTCCAACTAGGAGCCCAATTAAATTAGATTAAATTAAAATTTAAATCTAATTTAATTTCTAAGCAAAGCAAATTAGAAATTAGGTGTACACAAGTCCTAGTCTAACAAGAAATTATTTTTTTCTCATAATTGACTTATCCAATAAATAAATTGAACTTAGCCCAATTAAGTACAAACCAATTTCAATTGAATCTAATTCAATTAGACTTGATCTAAGCCAAATTACTCAGTTAAATTAAGCCAATTAGCAATCAAAATGATAATCAATTCTCCTACAACACTTGCACTTAATCGATCATCAATCGTATTGATGATTCGATTACTAAAAGATTCTCAATCATTGATGAACCATCAGATCAGGTAACCTCTTATGTGTGTGACCCCATAGATTTGAAACTAAGGCAGTAGTACAAGAATCAATTTTTGTACTAATTAGAATGATTATATAGTAATGATACCCAATGTTCGGATAGATCGAATGTATACAAAGCAATATTCTTAGAACCTTGGCCTATGGTTATCGTATAATTTATCTCTTTGATCAATAATGCTTAAAATGACATTGAGTTAGCTATCAAAACTCATACAAGTCATCCTTATTATATTTCAAAATTTTGTAAATTTTGTGACTTTTCACGATGATTATCCAAGCCTAGGTTTTGCTAAATTAAAACACAATGAGATATTCTTTTCCTAAAGTTAATCAAGAGTGATCAATCACATCTTAACTCATGCACTGACTCTACAAGTACTTGACTATACCCAAAAATCATTCATTGTTGTATTAGAAATATAGGTAGTCGGACACCAAAGTACAGTGAGTTGCTTGCAAGTCACCATGATGATCTCAAGTTGGAAGGACACTTATATCCATTAGCCTTTACCAGCTACTCTTGATAGTAGAGTGCTATATTGATCATGTTCAATGTAGATGTACTCCTACATCTTACCTGCATGCCATACCAGTATCTCCATACCACTTGATTACGAGGACAACAAATGCATATAACATACAGCGACTTACACTCAATAAGTTATCGTCCTTATTAATAACTTATCATTTGATTGTGAATAATTTAAGAACCATCCGATAAATTCTTCTTTATCAATTAAGGATGGTCTAAAGACTTCATCATAATTTAGGAGTTTATTTAAGGAAGATAGAACTTTAAGATGAATAAGCCAAAAAATAATTATTATTTGATAATTCATATATTAATACCAATCATCTACAACTTAGATGATTGATTTTAAGACATATTTCTTAACAACTCTCACTTGAACTAAACCCAATCAGAATAATATCAAATATCCTACCTTCCACTTAAGCTTCTAGAACTCTTTAGTTTCGAGGCTTTAGCAAATGGGTCTCATTTTTCGTCAATCTTCTAAAGATCGACATCATCATGATCAAAATCTAAAATGATAGTGATGCAGAGTATGCTAGTCCTATAGTGTACATTTGGTTTTTTAGCCTGAGTGATGGCTCTAGAGCTACATTAGGACTGGACCATCAGTGCAGGATGCCTCTCCTAACTTACTAATGAACTTATGCTACCACACAGCCTACATGGCAGCATTAGATGCCATAATGTACTCTACATCACTAATAGAATAGGCTATAGTATCCTGCTTGAAATTTTTTCAATAAATTGCTCCTTTTATATTAGGATAAACTCATGATCTAACACTCTACTATTGTCATCTTGATTTGAGTAAAGACTAGAAATAAGATGTCCCACAGGTTTTATGTCAGTTTCTCCATATATGAGTCACTAGACCTTAGTATTTCTCAAATACTTAAGGATTGTCTATACAATTCTCTAGTGATTCTTACTTGGATTAGATTGATATTTGCTCACTATCTTTAGTCAGTATACCACGTCTGGTCTCGTACATGAAGAAATAAGATGACCACTAAATCTTTATTCCTTGTAATGCTGGAATGTCATTCTCGATTAAGAGAAGATCATCCATAGATAACATAAGAAACAATACTCCAGAAACTTTTGCCCACTTACAAATGTAGGGTTCTTCTTTATTCATAGAAAAGACATACATTCAAAATGTATTTTCCAACTCCGAGATAATAGACCAACAGGCTTTATGGGTCTCTACCTTCCCATCTGCATTACTCTGATCCTTTTGAAAATTCATTTGCATCCAATGAATTTCATCCCTTCAGGAAAATCAACTAGTGTCCACACACTATTGATCTTCATGGACTCCAATTTGGATTTAATGGCTCTAGGCCACTTCTCAGAGTTAGACCTCTGCATTGCATCCCTATAGGTGATCAAATCCTTGTTGTCCTCATCGAGCTCAATAGGATCACTATTTCAAATCTAGAAATCGAAGTATCTATCTAGCTGACATGATACTCTATCGGATCTCCTTAAAGGTGCATCTTTAATGGGCTCCAAATTTGATCTAATCAAATTCGATTTTGTAGGTTTACTAGATTGTGTCGGTTTATTCTATCGATTGCACTTTCTCAAATTTAACTTTTTAGACATCAGTTTCTTCTTTAAAAAACTCCTTTCTAAAAGGAATGTCCTACTACTGAGAATAACTTTTGTCCTTCAGCATGGTAGAAGTAATAACCCCAAGTTTTCTTGGGATATCCTGTAAACATACACCTATGGAATCGGGTTCCACGTTTATCTATATGCAAATATTTGATGTAGGCCTAACAACCCTAAGCCCGAAGGTGAGAGAGTCTAGGTCTATGCTCGATCTATATCCCATATAGAGTCTTTGTAATAAATTTACTTGGTGTAAATTTTTAGAGTAAAATTGAAGAAAAATCAGAATTTTCCGCCATAGGATCATCCAGATCTGACCGGATCTAAAGCAGTTTTTTCTCAAAAATTTTTCGATCCAATCAGATCAAAGAGTTCTCAAATTTGATCATAATGATCTGGTATTAAAAATAAAAATTAAAACTAAAATAGGAGCTAATCTGATACCTGTTCAGGGTAACTATTTACCCTACCGATGATCTATCATCACTAGGGGTTCTGGATCTAGCCATGCAAGTGCCTAGCCTCTACCGAAGTCTACGTAGGCTGGATCTGGAGGTGCTCTTCTTCTAGATCTGATCACCAAAACTTAGATCAAGAATCTTCTGGTTGATTTTTCAAATCTATCTTTGAAGGACATGCATTCATCTCATAAACAGCTTGTCTGCTTTCCTGATCTTTGCGCAAAATAAGATTGATCTTCCTTCTAAACTCATGCCCAACCCTTGGCATGGAGAAGAGAGATGAGATCAGAGGAAGGATGCCATGGAGAGGGGTGAGGATGGTAGCATGTGGCCATGGGATGTAAAGAATAATTAAAATCCTATGGGCGCAAGGTCCTTTAAATAAATCCTGCACCTCCTCAGAGTTCTAATTGATCAAGCAACTTGATTGCTTGATTAAATCAAAACTCCATCCAATTTCCCATGCATAAACATTAGGTCTTTACTTGGTTTTGTTGCCCAAAACTCACCAAGAGTTGCCATACACATTGGATGGGAAGAGAGAGAGAAAGATAGTGCACGATGGACTCTTCCTCCTCTCTTTGAATTTGATCTCAATCAAACCTTTTTGACTTGGTCAAATCTAAATTTAACCTAGTCAAAACCTATCCATTAAAAGGAGGACGTGCACCCTCTCCATGTTGCACAAAATATTTGGGGGGTGTGCTTCTAGAAATTCTCCAGGGTGTGCACACCACCTGTCCCTTCTTTCTTACAATGGGGTCAACCTTTGACCCTTGTCTGAAATAGAAAATGGTAGGTGATAGGAATTGGCGAGTGTTATCTTAAATTCATCTGATGAATTAAGATAACCCTTTTCTAATCTAGACAGGCTCTAGTCAGAATTTTGGGTGAGTCAAACTCATCCAAGATGAACCAGAAAAACTACAGAAGAAGAATGTAAGGCTCAATCATATGCTAGCATAATTTTCTTAAACCTAATCGGATCTTATCCAAATCAATCAAACTGGGTTAGCTCAATTGATGACATCCAAACCAAAACCCTTATTTGTATGATCTAGTTAGTTTTAGTTTCATATGGTAATGAGATATATCACGATCTCTATCATCGACATCATCGAAACATCTTTCGATGGATCAAATTTTTTTTGATTCACAAAATTAGAATAATCGATCATCAAGATCATTCTAATTGCTCCAAAAATATATCAGTGACATCTAGCAGTATATGATGGCAATCCATCAGAACCAAAAGTGAACTTCTTGATGCAGCTACCTATGTAATTGGATTCTTCTATCTTGAGCTTCGACAAGATTAGGGTTAAGGTAAACTCATCAAACCCAACATCTGTCATATGAGTTAATCATTCGATTCGAGTTTGATGTGAAATCCTAATAGAAACTTTTTCTATCATCTTCATATTGCCATGGCCATGGGCTTATGGACTTGTTCTTATGATCATCATAGGGCTACTCCTCATCTACTAAGATAGATAGATCCCCTATTGGTGCAATCCAATTCTAAAATGAACATGATACAGCCAACATACACCTTAGAATTTTGAATGGCTAGGAGATCGAGTTATGGTGTAGTCAAACTATAACACCCTCAAAGTGAACTATCGATGCACCTCAGGTCAAAGAACTAGACACACACTGTAGCATCAAGCTAGTCATCGACGAGAAGATAGACTTTCTTATGACTACTCGAGGTGGTCATGCTTTATTCCCTCATTCTATAATGAGTACCTGTACTCTCACTCTGGTGTCTCCACACTATAGACTCAAGACTCATCTATTCTAAGAAAGCAATCATATACTAACCTTCGGATCGATCACCATCCTCGTAATGATCCTATGGTCAGGAGCAGTTTATAAGTTAACTATGAAAATTCAGATCTTAAATTTTCAACTCTTGAAAATATGAATTATCATTACCGTTAACTCGAAGGATGTATCATAAACACCTTAAATATACACTATAATAGAAAATAATTTTTCTATTAATTTATCATCAAAATTATAAAATTAATCCTAGAAGTGTATTACAAGTGTCAGCCAATCTAACTTCTAGGGCACACATCTAACAAACTCCTACTTGACCTAAAGCCAATTCGCTATAAATCTAAGTCCCATCTTCTCTAAGTAGGCTTTGATCTTCTATTGGCTTAATAGCTTCATTGGTGGGTCAGCCACATTATCTGTAGTGTCGACTCTCTTAACCTCAACATATCCCTTCTCAAGGTGATCGTGCATGAGGTGGAATCACTGCTCGATAAGCTTAAATTTCTGATGAGATCTGGGCTTCTTAGTTCGGCTATGGCACCATTGTAGTTACAATATAGAGGGACAGCATCCGATGGCATCACTCCAAACTCTACAGCAAACTTCTTATACCAGAACACCTCCTTCACCACTTCCAACGCAGTGATGTATTATGCTTTCATGGTGGAGTCTAGTATCATCGTCTGCTTGGAACTCTTTCAGCTAACAACACCATTATTGCATACAAATAGATAACCAGATATCGACTTTCAATCATTTATATCAAACATAAAATTTTAGTCTGTATACCCTTGAACCTAGAGTTCTCCATTACCAAAGACTAGAAACATATCCTTAGTCCTTAAATAGTTAAGGATACACTTCACCAAAGTCCAATGCTCTTCACCTGAATTCGATTGATACCTGCT
Organism: Cocos nucifera; assembly: GCA_006176705.1. Classification (NCBI taxonomy): domain Eukaryota; kingdom Viridiplantae; phylum Streptophyta; class Magnoliopsida; order Arecales; family Arecaceae; genus Cocos; species Cocos nucifera. Next base: position 141,916 of record QRFJ01002145.1, on the reverse strand, counting down.
GGTAACACTCACAGCATAGGCAATATCAGGTCATGTACATAGCAAGGCATACATGAGGCTTTCTATTGCTAAAGCATAAGAAATCTTGCTCAAGTGTTCAATCTCCTCAGGTGTGCTAGGGCATATCTTCTTGGAGAGATGAATGCCATGTCTAAAATGTACTAGACCCCTTTTGGAGTTTTCATGCTAAATCTTTTTAGCACCTTCTTTATGTACATCTTCTGTGAAAGTCCTAGAATCCTATTCGGCCAACCTCTATGGACCTTAATTCCTAATATAAAGGATTCTTCTCCTAGATCTTTCATAGAGAACTCCTTTGATAACCATATTTTGACTGTGGTCAACATGAAAATAATATTCTCAATTAGGAGGATGTCATCTACGTACAGTACGAGAAAGACAACAATACTCCGATTGATTTTTTTTGAATATACATGGCTCCTTATTTTTGATTAAACTAAATGATTTAATCATATCATTAAAATGAGCATTCCAGCTCCGAGATGCTTGCTTGAGTCCATATATGGATCTTTACAGCTTGCAGACCATGTAATCATTATCATTGGATATGAAACCAAGCGGCTATTCCATATAGATATCTTTCTTAAGATATCCATTTAAGAACATCATTTTCACATCCATCTATCATATTTCATAATCAAAATAGATTGTAATAGCAAAGAACATGTGGATGGATTTAAGCATGGCTACTAGTAAAAAGGTATCATGATAGTCAATGCCTTCATACTAACTATACCCTTTCACTACGAGCCTAGCATTGAATGTCTATACATTCCCACAAGCACCAATCTTTCTCTTATAGATTCATTTACATCCAATAGGTACAATACCTTTAGGTGGATCTACCAAGGTCCAGACTTGGTTTAAGCACTTCGAGTCAATCTCTAACTTTATTGCCTCTAACCATTTTTTGGAGTCAATATCTGATATCGCCTCATCATAGGTCTTAGGATCATCACCATGAATCTCATTTCTCATAAGAAATATTTTCTCTACATCCTCTAAAATTGTACTTAAGTACCTCTCAAGAGGATGCACAATCCCAGTTGATTTACGAGATGGTGGAAGTAGTGTTTGGACTGATTGTAATTGATTTGGTTCCATAGGTTCCTTAGCTCGTTGCTGTTTGGAGACCTTCTCCTCAAGCCTAATCTATCTTCCGATGCCACCATCATGAATAAACTATTTTTTATGAAAGATGGCATGTCGACTCACAATCATATTATGGTCTTCTGAAAGATAGAAATAATATTCTAATATTTTTTTAGGATTTCCTATGAACCAAGTTCTAAAGGATCTAGACTCTAATTTGTTCATCTGTTATTTCTTAACATGTGCCAGATAACCTCAAATTTTAAGATGACTCAGACTTGATTTCTTACCATGTCATATCTTATACTGTATGGTAGAAATGGTTTTAGAGGAAATCTTATTTAATAAATAAATTACAGTCATTAGACTGTCTCCAAAAAAAATTAGAAAGGTCCATGAAGCTCATCATGGATCGGACCATATCTAATAGGGCCCAATTTTTTTATTCTGAAATCCTGCTGAGTTGAGGTGTTCTAGGTGGAGTCCATTGAGAGACTATGCTATTTCTCTTAAGATAGTCAAGAAACTTTCGACTAAGATATTCACCTTCCCAATTTGATCGAAGAATCTTAGTGAATTTTCTAGTTTGCTTTTCTACTTCACGTCTGAATTTCTTAAATTTTTCAAAGGCTTCAAACTTGTGTCACATCAAATACATATACCCGTACTGAGATAAATCATCGATAAAGATAATGAAGTAGACATAATTACCTCTAGTCAGCATATCAAATGGGCCGCATACATCTGTATGCACTAGGGCAAGTAGATCTATGGCCCTTTCCCCCATGTCCTATAAAAGAAAGCTTGGTTATTTTGCCTTGAAAGCATGATTCACAAATTGGATATGACTCGAAAGTCAACGGACTCATAAGTTCAGATTTTCCCAATTTGTTAATCTTGTCTTCCACTATATGACTTAGCCTAAGGTGCCACAAATATCTATCATTTAAACTATCTCTAGGTCGCTTAGATCCTATGATCTTCATGTTTTGCTTGATATGGAAAATAGAAACATCAATATGTAACCGGTAAAGACCATTAATTAGAAAACTACTTGCAATTTTATTTCTTTCAAAAAGAATATTATAATGGTCCTTAAGAAAACTAATTATATAGCCTTCCTATGCTAAACAAGAAATAGAAATCAAATTCCTACTTACTACAGGCATAAAATAATAGTCCGTAAGTACCAGATCTAATCCTGATGATAGTCGAAGAGGGTAGGTTCCCATGGCTATAGTAGTAACTCTTGCTCCATTTATGACATGCAAGATCATCTCACCATCCCTCAGCCTCCTACTCTCCTCAAGATCCTGCATGAAAGTGCACAAATGATCACTAGAACCAAAGTCAAGCACCCAACTGGATGCAAATGAAATTGTAAGGTTAGATTCTATTACGAGCATACCTCTAGAAGGACCTGCCTCCTTCTTGTTCTTCAGGCTGACAAGGTATAGAGGATAGTTCTACTTTCAATGGCCATCTATATTATAATGAAAATACTTTTCTTTGTCGACGGCCTTCTTCTTTGATTCTTCCTTCTTCTTCCTCCCTCCATCTGTCTTCTACTTCTTCATAGACTTCTTCTTCTTTCCAAAAAATTTCTTTTGGAGAAAGTCCGCTCCACAGTAAGTACTAAGCCCTTTGAATCTTTCAAAGAAAGCTCAGCAATAACCAACATATTCATTAATTCAGCTGAGGTACATTGCAGCTTATGCATATGGAAGTTCGTGATAAATTGCCCATATACATTAGTCAAGGACTGCAAGATCACATTAATTTGCAAGTCCCTATCCAGCTTGACACCTAGCTTCTCAAGCATTTCTAAGTCCTTGATCATCATCAGACAATGATCTTGGACCAACTATCCATCACGTATTTGAGCCTTAAAAAGTCTTCTAGTGACTTGATACTTGGCTACACGACTCTCTTCATCAAATAACTCTTGTAGATGAGCCAACATTTGGTGAGTACTCTTGATGTCCTCATATTGGCACTAAAGCTCATCAGACATCGAGTCCAATATGTAGTACCTAGCTTTATTATCTTTTTTTATCCATTTTTTTAGAGATGCTCTCTGATTAGTATATGGACATGCTGGTAAGGTAGGGGGTCTTGATCTAATACATGAGTCAGCTTTTCAAAATCTAAAATAATTTTATAGTTCTAGAGCCAATCCTTATAATTAGGTCCTGTCAATCTGTGGGTGGCTAGGATATGGGCTAATGGATTGGATGTAGAGATTTTCTTATAGAAAGTCAAAGTTTTTAGTTAGATTTTATAATTGAACTTGATCAATTTATTTAAAAATTTTATTTTTTAAATAAATTAGGCTCTCACTATTTTCTTAGATCCCTACACTTCCTTAGTATAGATGCAAAAATCTCCACGATCATTGATTTCTAGTGGATCCCACCGACTGGCTCACCACCTCACCTAATAGTTATTAGTGATGAGTTAGCCATTGAGTGGACAACTCTTGTCCAATAATTCTCTAATCATGGTGTACCCAAAATAGGTCTCTAATTCATGAAGCTCACCATGCCCGGAATATTGCTCCACTCCTTAGTTAAGTCAGACCCACCATTTGCATGAATTGAATTTCTGATTGGGTTCCTCATCATATCCAAAATATTAAGTCTAATCCATCCTCCAACCCATAGCATCTGATGCCGAATAGACATGGTTGCCTCTTCTCGGTGTAATTGAACCACTATAACTAGTCAACAACAATCAACCTTGGAAAGGGCTCGCACATCTACAATGATGGAAGACCTTTGACTTAATATTTTTTTATGAAGATTTGGTTTAGGTCTCTTTAAACTTGACTTGATTTAGTCATAATAATTATGACTAACCTAGTAGCATGGGTTAGCTCGAATCATTAGCCACCTCAAATTAGAACTGGGTCAACCTAGATGGCTAGGTAAGTGAGACCGATGGAAGGGATATGCCATTAACTTGACAAGAATGCATTCAAGTCGAGTATCTCCCAATTAGAAAATAGTCGGCTGTATTTGGAAAACTTACCTTAGATGCCAAATTATCGAACCTATTATGAAAATTGATTCCACACATGGACCAACGTGGCCACTAGTGATCAGCCAAGCAATAAGGAAGAACTCCTTAGAGATTACTGTGAAAGTATGATCAATGGATTTAAGGAATATAGAAGAAAGAAAGAGAGCTTAAGAGTTTTCTGAAAAAAAAGAACTTTACTTTAATAAATTCAGCATCATCTACAATCTTGACCTATTTTCAATATATATACTTTACAAAATGGTCAAGCTCCAAACTCATAGAAAAACTTTCCAAACCCAAACAACCCACATACACAAAATAGACTCGCAAAAATTGAGCTAACCTAATTTCAGACTAAGCCGGCTAACCTACGATTGGGTCGACTCAGTCTGAGATTGAGCTAACTTAGTTGTATACTATGCCAGCATTCCAAAAATACTGCTTTTTGTCTAGACTGAGCCGACCCATTTTTCAACTTAGCCAACCCAATCTCAGGGTGAGCCAGCTAAGTTTCTAAACTTTTCTACCCAGGCTGATTTCTCTTCTTGCTTACTCCCATCTTTTCATGACCTATCTTCTCATGTTCCTAAGACTTATGAGTGCCACTTCTGAGCTCACATTCTCCATCTTGGTGCTTCCAAGTATTTGTGAACTCATCTCTTCCTTGCAAACCCATCCATTACATAGACATAAAAAATCTATCTCTGGGAAGTACCTTCATGAGTGCATCAGACTGATTCTCATTTATATGGACCTTTATCAGCTCAACCTCATCTTCCTCCACCAGCTCTTTGATCCTATGGTACCTCACATCTATATACTTTGTACGCACATGATAGACTAGGTTCTGTGCAAGCAACAAAGCATTCTGACTATCACTATATAGTTTAACCTTGCTTTGCTCCACCTCCAACTCAACAATCAGCCTCCTAAGCCAAAGTGATTTCTTTGCAGCCTCAATAATGCCAATGTACTCAACCTCTATAATAGATAAGACCATGATTGGTTGAAGGATTGATCTCTAAATACCGGTCCACCATGCATGCAGAAGAGGTATCCAGTAGTAGACCTCCTTGTATCAAGATTACCTACATAATTCGTATCTACAAACCCTTCTAGAGGAACCAAACTTCTATCTTTAAATCCTCTCGACTGTCCACCAAACACCAAACCATAATCTCTTATTCCCTGTAGATATCTCAATATCCACTTCAATGCATTCCAGTGCTCCTTTCCAAGGTTAGCTATATATCTGTTAGATATATGTGCCCTAGAAGCCAGAATTGGCTGACACTTGTAATACACTTCTAGGAGCAAAATTATAATTATGACTATAATCAATAAAATGGGTTATTTTATATCACATATGTATATTTAGTGTCTGTGATACATCCTTTAAGTTAATGGTAATGATAATTCATATTTTTAAGAGTTGAAAATTAAAGACATGAATAATCATTATTAACTCATAAAATGCTCCCGACCATAGGATTATCACGAGGATGGTGATTGATCCAGAAGGTTGGTATACAATTATTTTTCTTTAGTAGATGAGTCTTAAGTCTATAGTGTGGAGACACTGGAGTGAGAGTACAGGTACTCGTTAGAGAACGAGGGCACTGAGCGTGACCACCTCGAGTAGTCATTAGGGAGTCTACCTTCTCGTCAATGACTGACTCGATGCTGCAGTAGTGTGTCTGGTTCTTTGACCTGAGGTGCATCGGCAGTTCACCTTGAGGGTGTTATAGTTTGACTACACCATTACTCGGATCTCCTAGCCATATGGAACCCTGAGGTGTATGTTGGCTATAGCATGTTCATTGTAGGAACTGGATGGCATCAAGATGGAATCTATCTACCTCGGTGGTAGAGGAGCAGCCCTATGATGATCATGAGAATCAAGTCCAGAAGCCCATGGCCATGGTAGAGTGAAATAATAGAAAGAGTTTCTATTTAGATTTTCACATTCGGACTCGAATCGAATGATTACATCATATGACAGAGACTAGGGTTTGACGAGTTTACCTTAACCCTAATCTGATCGGGGCTCAAGATAGAAGAACTTAATCACACAGGTAGCTGCACCAAGAGGTTCGCATTCAGCTCTGATGGGTTGCCACCATATACTGCTAGGTGTCACTGGTGGATTTTGGGAGCAATTAGAATGATTTAGATGATCGATCATTCTAGCTGTTCGAATCAGAAGAGTTCTGATCCATCGAAAGGAGTTTCGATGATGTCGATGATAGAGATCATGACATATCCCATTACCATACAGAACTGAACCTAACTGGGTCACACAAACAAGGGTTTGAATCTGGTGATCATCAATTGAACTGATCTAGTTCAATTGATCTGAATGAGATTCAATTAGGTTCAAGGAAATCGTGCTAGCACTCGATTGAACCTAACGTTCTTCTTTTACTATCATAAATAAGTTGTCCTGTCTGAGCCAAAGGAGTTTGTGCTCAATCAGAGGCCTTCATATGGTCTGACTGGAGGTTGTCCAAGTCAGAAAAGGTTGTCTTATTTTGTAAGACATTACCTGCCATTTTTGGTCACCTGCCATTTCTTGTTCTTTGACTTTGGTCAAAAGTCTACCTTTGACTGGTCAAATGTTGACCATTGACACTTTGACTTTTGACCACATGTCATGCACCTATTGGAGAGCTGGTGGGGGCCTGTCCCCCTGCCAGAACCTGGCAAGGAGGAGGGCGCACGCCACCCTAGGCGTGTGCCCAAGTTGGAGGCGCCTAGGAGTCCTTGTTGGACAAGGACTCCATCTCCTTTTTGGATTCCAATTAGAGTTCTTCTAAGAACCAACTTTGACTGGTCTTAGGTGCCCTCTAAGGAGGAATCCAGGGGACTCTATTCCCACCAATCAGATTTAGATCTGATTTCACAAAGGGTTGTGATTGGTTGGGAAGAAGAGGAGTTGGATCACAGTTAGTCTATAAATAAGACCCTGCGCCCAACTCAAAGATATTGAAAAAGATCAAATTCTCCATGCCCCAAGGCTGCCTCTCCCTCTCCTCCTCCATGCCAAACCACCTTCTCCCTCTCCTCTCCACGTCCAAAAGGAGTTTTGGATTTTTGGTTGGTGCGATTCCAGATCAAAGAAAGGCGATCAAAAGCAAGAAGGCTGCGCTGCTGCAAAGGACGACTGCTGATCTTCAAAAGGAGTTTTGAAGATCCTCCAGATCAGATCCAGATCTAATTTTTGGAGATGTGATAGAGAAGAAGAGGATCTCTAGATCCAACCCTGAGTGGATACCGGTAGAGGCCAGGCGCTTGCGTGGCTAGATCCAGAACCTTCCGCTGCATACAGGATCATCAATGGGTAATAGGATTACCCAAATCAGGTAAATTAAATTTGATTTAATTTATTTATTTTATTTTATTTATTAAAATAATAAGAATTAGATCTAAAATATCTCAGATCTGATATAGATCAAAGAAAAAAAATTTTGAAATATATCTCTTGATCTGATCAGATCTGAACGAACCTGGACCGAAAAATCAGGATTTTCCTTCAACTGGTATCAGAGCCATGGTTCTAAAAATATTTAGATCTAATTTTAAATTTATTTTAATTAAAAAATAATTGATTTTAGATGTCACATGAGATGTGATCAGATCTGAAATCAGAAAAAATTAAAATTAAATGATTTGGATCTAAGATTAGAAGATATGCATGACTAGTTCTAGAATAGAATAGTTCTATAGAATAGTCTTGCATGTTTTGCAATTTAATCTGATTAAATCATATTTTAGATCTATTTATTTACTATTTTTTGATATTATAAGTGTTATAATAACATCTAAAAAATAGCAAATAAAAATTATTTAATTTTAAACATCATATGAGATATGATTGATGCATGTCTAGACTAGTTGTAGAATAGTTCTACATAAGTTGTCTAGATTAGAATTTATTTTGATTAAGATCAATTTAAATCTAATTTTTTAGATTATTATGAGATAATTTAGATCTAAAAATATGCATGATTCGATACATGAGATGTATGCAAAATATGCCATGATTAGATCTACTTTGTATATGAGATATATGATATAGATCTGATACTGTTTTGTAGTATTGAATGTTCCTGATTAAGGCGTTCCTCTTGGCCGTCCGGTCATAAGAATGAAGAAGGGTTTAAAGGCCCTCTCTTTCCATTCGATGGGGTGTTCTTATGATGTGTAGGGGTGCTGCGTGTTCGTCCTTAATCAGAAACCCAAAACTTACTTTCTGCAAAACCCTAGATCCTGAAACCCTAGGATTTATTGTGCATATTTTGTTTATGAACCCTACTTAATTAAGAATTAAGTTTATGGAAATATTAATTAGGTCTAAAATTGAGAATTTTAGATCTAAGACATATTCATAATACTGGGTTCGGGCTTGGGTAGCTCAATTAGGTCTAAGCGGTTGATCAAACCGAATCAAGAGTTGGTTAGATGGGATCAACAATGCTTAAATTGACCAGCCTAATAGGATTAAGTCTGGGTCAAGATCGAGTCACGATCAAGCAAGACCTAATTAGGCTCAGAGGTTAGAGTCTGGATTGTAGGCTAACCCAATTGGTTCTGGCTCAACAATTTGGTGTCTAAGGTAAGTTTGGCACATACGACCGACTGGTTTTTAATTGGAAGCTACTCGACCTGAATGCGTTCTTGTACGAGTTAATGGCATATTCCTTCCACCGGTCTCACTTACCTGGCCATATCTGTTGACACAGTTCTGATCTGAGGTGGTCAATAATCCGAGCTAACCCATGCCACTAGGTTAGTCATAATTGTTATGACTAAGCCAAGTCTAGTTTAATGAGACCTGAATCAATTCTCCCTAAGAAAAGATTAAGTCTGAGGTCTTCCACCATTGTAGATGTGCGGGCCCTTCCCGGGGTTGATTGTTCTCGGCTGGATACAGTGGCTCAGTTGCACCGGGAAGATGCAACCATGTCTATTAGGCATTGGATGCTATGGGCTGGAGGATGAGTTGGGCTCAATATTTTGGATACGGTGAGAGACTCAATTAGGAACCCAGTCTATGCAAATGGTGGGTCTGACTTAACTAAGGAGTGGATCAATATTCCGGATACGGTGAGATTCATGAATTAGAGACCAAGTTTGGGTGCACCATGATTAGAGAATCATTGAACAAGAGTTGTTCACTCATTGGCTAACCCATCACCAATAACTGTTAGGTGAGGTGATGAGTCAGTTGGTGAGACCGCACCACCCACTAGAAATCATTAATCGTGGAGATTTTTGCATCTCTACAGAGGGAGTGTAGGGATCCGAGAAAATAGTGGGAGCTAATTTGTTTAAAAATAAAATCCCTAAATAAATTGGTCAAGTCAAAATTACAGTATCTAACTAGAATCTTTGACTCTCTACAGGAAAATGTCTGCGTCCAACCCATTGGCACGTATCCTGGACACACATAGACTGACCGGACCCAATTATAAAGATTGGCTCAGGAACTACAAAATTATTTTGGGTTCCGAGAAGTTAACCCATGTTTTGGACCAGGACCCTCCCACCTTACCAGCCCGTCCATCTGTTGAACAGAGAGCGTCTCTGGAAAAAATGGATAGACGAAGATAATAAGGCCAGATATTACATGTTGGGCTCGATGTCTGATGAGCTCCAGCGCCAACATGAAGATATCGGGACTGCTCGCCAAATGTTGGCTCACCTGCAGGAGATGTTTGGTGAACAGAGTCGCGCAGCCAAATATCAAGTCACGAAATGACTTTTTAAGGCTAAGATGCGTGATGGGCAGTCAGTCCAAGATCACTGTCTGACAATGATCAAGGACATGGAAGAGCTTGAGAAGCTCGGTGTGAAGTTAGACTTGGACCTGCAGAACGATATTATTCTGCAATCCTTGACTGATGCATATGGGCAATTCATCATGAATTACCACATGCATAAACTTCAAAATTCCTTGGCCGAATTAATGAATATGCTGGTTACCGCTGAGCTTTCTATGAAAGGTTCTAAAGGCTCAGTTCTTGCTATGGAATGGACTTCTTCCAAAAGAAAGTCTTATGGAAAGAAAAAGAAGTCTGTGAAAAAGCAAAAGGTGGAAGGATCAAAGAAGAAGAAGGCAGAGCCGAAGAAGAAAGGCCGATGTCAAAGGAAAGTGTTTCCATTGCAACAGCGACGGCCATTGGAAGCGGAACTGCCCTACTTACCTGGCCACCCTGAAGAACAAGAAGGAAGGTCCTTCTGGAGGTATGCTCGTTATTGAGTCTAACCTTACGGTTTCTTCTGCATCCAGTTGGGTGCTTGACTCTGGTTCTAGTGCTCATCTGTGCACTTCCATGCAGGGTCTTGAGGATAGCAGGAGGCTGAGGGATGGAGACATGATCCTACGTGCATCGGTAATGGAGCAAGAGTTGCTGCAGTAGCCGTGGGAACATACCCTCTTCGATTACCATCTGGTTTAGACTTAGTTTTGAAAGACTGTTATTTATGTGCCTGCAGCTAGCAGGAATTTGATTTCTGTTTCATGCTTAGCACAAGAAGGTTATGTGATCACCTTCTTTAAGGACCATTGTAACATTCTTTATGAAAGAAATAAAATTGCAAATGGTTTCCTTATTAATGGTCTTTATCAGCTACATATTGATGTACCTATTCTAACTATCGAGCAAAACGTGAATGCCAAACGACCTAGGGATAGTCCAAACGATAGATATCTATGGCACCTGAGATTAGGTCATATAGCAGAAGATAGGATCAACAAATTGGAGAAAAATGGGCTATTGAGTCCATTGACTTTCGAGTCATATCCAACTTGTGAATCTTGTCTTCAAGGCAAAATGACTAAACTCCCTTTTGTTAGGACATGGGGAGAGGGCCACAGATCTCCTTGCCCTAGTACATACTGATGTGTGCGGCCCATTTGATGTGCCGGCTAGAGGCAATTTTGTCTACTTCATTACCTTTACCGATGATCTGTCTAGGTATGGGTATGTGTATCTTATGAGACACAAGTCTGAAGCTTTTGAAAAGTTCAAAGAATTCAGACATGAAGTAGAAAAACAAACTGGAAAAACCCATTAAGGTTCTTCGATCAGATCGAGGAGGTGAATACCTTAGCCGGAAAATTCCTAGACTATCTAAAGGAAAAATGGCATAGTCTCTCAATGGACTCCACCAGGAACACCTCAACTCAACGGGGTTTCAGAATGGAGAAATCGGACTCTATTGGATATGGTTCGATCCATGATGAGCTTCACAGACCTCCCTGATTTTCTTTGGGGACACTCATTGTTAACTTCAATTTATCTACTGAATAGGGTTCCCTCTAAAACCGTTCCTACCACACCGTATGAGATATGGCACGGTAAGAAACCAAGTCTGAGTCATCTCAGAATTTGGGGTTGTCCGGCTCATGTCAAAAGACAACAAGCGGACAAGTTAGAGTTTAGGTCCTTTCAGAGCTCGATTCATAGGATATCCTAAAGAGTCATTAGGATACTATTTCTACATTCCAGAAGACCACAATGTGATTGTGAGTCGACATGCCATCTTTCTTGAAAAATAGTTTATTCAAGATAGCGGCATTGGAAAATAGATCAAGCTTGATGAGAAAGTCTCACAAGTGGAACGAGCTAAGGACCAATTGGAACCAAATCAGGTTGAGCCAATAAGAACACTACCTCCTCCACCTCGTAGATCGGAAAGAGTTTTCCATCCCCCTGAAAGATACTTAGGTATTATTTCAGAGGAAGTAGAGGAAAATGTTCCTCGTAGGTAATGGTGCTCATGGTGATGATCCCAAAACCTACAACGAGGCGATATCAGATATCGACTCCGAGAAATGGCTAGAGGCAATGCAGTCAGAAATTGACTCGATGCACTCAAACCAAGTCTGGACCTTGGTAGATCCACCAGAAGGTATAGTACCTATTGGGTGTAAATGGATCTTCAAGAGAAAGATTGGTGCAGATGGGAATGTGGAGACATTCAAGGCTAGACTAGTGGCAAAAGGTTATAGTCAACGCGAAGGCATTGACTATCAGGATACCTTTTCCCCAGTGGCTATGCTAAAATCCATCCGCACATTGCTTGCCGTTGCAGCCTATTTCGATTATGAAATATGGCAAATGGACGTGAAAATGGCATTCCTAAATGGATATCTTGAGGAAGATATCTATATGGAACAGCCGCTAGGTTTCACATCCAGTGATACTGATCACAAGGTTTGCAAGCTGCAAAGGTCCATATATGGACTTAAGCAAGCATCTCGGAGCTGGAACACTCATTTCAATGATGTGATCAAAAAGTTTGGTTTCATCAAAAATGAAGAGGAACCATGTGTTTTCAAAAAGGTCAGTGGGAGCGCTGTTGTCTTCCTCGTATTGTACGTGGATGACATCCTCCTTATTGGGAATGATATTCCCATGTTGACGACAGTCAAAATATGGTTGTCCAAGGAATTCTCCATGAAAGACCTAGGTGAAGCATCCTTTATTCTAGGAATTAAGGTCTATAGGGATAGACCGAATAGGATGCTAGGACTTTCACAGAAGATGTACATAGAGGAAGTACTAAAGAGGTTTAGTATGGAAAACTCTAAGAGGGGATTAATACCCTTCAGACATGGTATTCATCTTTCCAAGAAGATGTGCCCTAGCACACCTGAGGAAATAGAACGCATGAGCAAGATCCCTTATGCTTCTGCAATAGGGAGCCTCATGTATGCCATGCTATGTACACGACCTGATATAGCCCATGCTGTGAGTGTCACAAGCAGATATCAGTCAAATCCAGGTGAAGAACACTGGACTTCTGTGAAATGTATCCTTAAGTACTTGAGAAGAACTAAGGATATGATGTTGGTCTTTGGTAATGGAGAACTCCAAGTCCAGGGATACACAGACTCGGATTTCATGTCCGATATAGATGATCGAAAGTCGACATCTGGGAGTCTGTTTGTGTGCAATGGTGGTGCTGTCAGCTGGAAGAGTTCCAAGCAAACCGTGATAGCAGATTCCACCATGGAAGCAGAATATATCGCTGCATCAGAGGCTGCGAAGGAAGCATTCTGGTACAAGAAGTTTGCTGCAGAAATTGGAGTAATGCCATCAGATGCCATTCCTCTATACTGCGACAACAATGGCGCCATAGCCCTTGCTAAGGAGCCGAGGTCTCACCAGAAATCCAAGCACATTGAGCGGCGATACCACCTCATCCGCGATTACCTCGAGAAGGGTTACGTCGAGGTCAAGAGAGTCAACTCCACAGATAATGTGGCAGACCCACTTACAAAGCCGTTGGGCCAGCAGAAGATCGAAGCCCACCTTGAGAAGATGGGACTTAGACTTGTAGCCAATTGGCTTTAGGACAAGTGGGAGATTGTTAGATATATGTGCCCTAGAAGCCAGAATTGGCTGACACTTGTAATACACTTCTAGGGGCAAAATTATAATTTTGACTAAATCAATAAAATGGGTTATTTTCTATCACATATGTGTATTTAGTGTCTGTGATACATCCTTTGAGTTAATGGTAATGATAATTCATATTTTCAAGAGTTGAAAATTTAAGACATGAATAATCATTATTAACTCATAAAATGCTCCCGACCATAGGATCATCACGAGGATGGTGATTGATCCGGAAGGTTGGTGTACAATCGCTTCTCTTTAGTAGATGAGTCTTGAGTCTACGGTGTGGAGACACCGGAGCGAGAGTACAGGTACTCGTTAGAGAACGAGGGCACTGAGCGTGACCACCTCGAGTAGTCATTAGGGAGTCTACCTTCTCGTCAATGACTGACTCGATGCTGCAGTAGTGTGTCTGGTTCTTTGACCTGAGGTGCATCGGCAGTTCACCTTGAGGGTGTTATAGTTTGACTACACCATTACTCGGTCTCCTAGCCATATGGAACCCTGAGGTGTATGTTGGCTATAGCATGTTCATTGTAGGAACTGGATTGCATCAAGATGGAATCTATCTACCTCGGTGGTAGAGGAGCAGCCCTATGATGATCATGAGAATCAAGTCCAGAAGCCCATGGCCATGGCAGAGTGAAATAATAGAAAGAGTTTCTATTTAGATTTTCACATTCGGACTTGAATCGAATGATTACATCATATGACAGAAACTAGGGTTTGACGAGTTCACCTTAACCCTAATCTGATCGGGGCTCAAGATAGAAGAACTTAATCACACAGGTAGCTGCACCAAGAGGTTCGCATTCAGCTCTGATGGGTTGCCACCATATACTGCTAGGTGTCACTGGTGGATTTTGGGAGCAATTAGAATGATTTAGATGATCGATCATTCTAGCTGTTCGAATCAGAAGAGTTCTGATCCATCGAAAGGAGTTTCGATGATGTCGATGATAGAGATCATGACATATCCCATTACCATACAGAACTGAACCTAACTGGGTCACACAAACAAGGGTTTGAATCTGGTGATCATCAATTGAACTGATCTAGTTCAATTGATCTGAATGAGATTCAATTAGGTTCAAGAAAATCGTGCTAGCACTCGATTGAACCTAACGTTCTTCTTTTACTATCATAAATAAGTTGTCCTGACTGAGCCAAAGGAGTTTGTGCTCAATCAGAGGCCTTCATATGGTCTGACTGGAGGTTGTCCAAGTCAGAAAAGGTTGTCTTATTTTGTAAGACATTACCTGCCATTTTTGGTCACCTGCCATTTCTTGTTCTTTGACTTTGGTCAAAAGTCTACCTTTGACTGGTCAAATGTTGACCATTGACACTTTGACTTTTGACCACATGTCATGCACCTATTGGAGAGCTGGTGGGGGCCTGTCCCCCTGCCAGAACCTGGCAAGGAGGAGGGCGCACGCCACCCTAGGCGTGTGCCCAAGTTGGAGGCGCCTAGGAGTCCTTGTTGGACAAGGACTCCATCTCCTTTTTGGATTCCAATTAGAGTTCTTCCTAAGAACCAACTTTGACTGGTCTTAGGCACCCTCTAAGGAGGAATCCAGGGGACTCTATTCCCACCAATCAGATTTAGATCTGATTTCACAAAGGGTTGTGATTGGTTGGGAAGAAGAGGAGTTGGATCACAGTTAGTCTATAAATAAGACCCTGCGCCCAACTCAAAGATATTGGAAAAGATCAAATTCTCCACATGCCCCAAGGCTGCCTCTCCCTCTCCTTCCTCCATGCCAAAGCCACCTTCTCCCTCTCCTCTCCACGTCCAAAAGAGTTTTGGATTCTTGGTTGGTGCGATCCAGATCAAGAGAAAGGCGACTGAAAGCAAGAAGGCTGCGCTGCTGCAAAGGACGACTGCTGATCTTCAAAAGGAGTTTTGAAGATCCTCCAGATCAGATCCAGATCTAATTTTTGGAGACGTGATATAGAAGAAGAGGATCTCCAGATCTAGCCCGAGTGGATATTGGTAGAGGCCAGGCACTTGCGTGGCTAGATCTAGAACCTTCCGCTACATATAGGATCATCAACGGGTAATAGGATTACCCAACATCAACGTAGATTAAATTTGATTTAATTTATTTAGATTTTATTTTTATTATTAGAATAATAAGAATCAGATCTAAAACATCCCAAATCTAATTAGAATCAAAATTTTTTTTTTTTAAATATATCTCTTGATTCGATCAGATCTGAACGAACCTAATCCAGAAAATCAGGATTTCCTTCAATATCTACCAACCATGCTCACTGCATGTGCTATATCTGATCTACAGTATACCATAGTGTACATCACACTATCTATAGCATTCGCATAAGGAACTCTATCCATGTACTCTCTCTTTTCTTCTGACTAAGGACTTTGATACTTGGAGAGAGACATATGGCTCGGCAATGGTCTCTCTATAGGTTTGGCCTCCTCCATCCCAAACCTCTCCAGAACTTTCTGGATATATCCTCCTTATAACAAATGAAGCACTCCTTTGCATCTATCTCTACAAATCTCCATTCCAAGAATTTTCAATGCAGGACCCAAATCTTTTATCTCAAATTCAGCGGATAATTTCTTTTTCAACCATTTCACAACCTTCATACTTCTGCTAGCTATAAGTATATCATCAACATATAATAGCAAGTACAGGACATCCTTCTCATCTATATTTTTGATGTAGATATAACTATCATGTTCATATCTGACAAATTCTAAGCTCAAAATAAAGCTATCAAATCTATGATACCACTAACGAGGGGATTGTTTTAAGCCATATAGTGACCTCCTCAGTAAATACATCTTTTTCTTCTATCCAATCTCTATGAAACCATCTGGCTGCTTTATATAGATTCTTTCCTTTAATGTGCCATGAAAGAAAGCCATCTTCATATCCATCTATTTCAACTCCATGTTGTATTGTGCCACCAATGACAGCAAAATCTAAATAGATGTATGATGCACCATAGGAGAGAAACTTCTATGTAATCTATCCCTTCCCTTTGTAAGCATCCCTTTGCTCCTGCCTTGAATCTAACTCCATCTTGTTCTGAAGGTGCTTCCTTCTTTGTGAACACCCACTTTGAGCCAATAGATCGAGCATCTTCTGGAAGATCCACCAGTTGCTATGTCTAATTTTTATTCAGTAATTCCATCTCCTCCATCATGGCCTACATCCATGACTCATGGTCTTCACTTTCCATGGCCTCTACATAATTCTCTAGATCTCCATTAGTAGTGATGAGTGCATGGGAGATAATCTCATCAATGCCATATCTAACTAGCCTTCTAACAGTATGCTGAGGCTTGTGCAAAGCCACTCCTACTGGCACATCTCAGCCTGAAATCTTTGACTGATGCTGCTCATCCATCTGAACTGCTGCCCTCCATGCTGATTATCAAACTGAGACAAAACTTTTCTGCTCAGCTCCATCTCAACAGGAACACTCCTATAGGTGGATGTAACCTGCATGCCATCATTCTGCGACTGGCCATCGCTATTTATCTTTATTTCCCCAATTGCTCTTGTACTCCCAGGCCTCTCCAAAATGCTCTTTTCATTAAAAATGATATCCTTACTAATTACTACCTTCTGTGCTTCAGGATTTCATAGCAGGTATCCCTTGACTCCTTATGGATATCCTATGAATATCATCTTTTGAGATTTAGGGTCTAACTTACTCCTCTTGGTTGCCTCCACATGTCCACAGGTTGTGCAACCAAAGATCTTCAGATGGCCAAGCTCCACCTTCTTTTCACTCCAGATCTTTTTTGGAATGCTGCCATTCAGCTTGCAGTAAGGGGACCTATTGATAAGAAAAAAAGAAAAAGTTAAAGCATCAGCCTAAAAAGATTTTGGAAGTGATGTCTCCAGCCTTAAACTTTGTGCCTTTTCAGTCAGTGTCTGGTTCATCCTTTTCATGACACCATTCTACTGGGGAGTCATCTTCACTGTGTAACTGTGTTTGATACCATTTTTCTCATAGTACCTCCTAAACTCTAGGCTTGTATACTTTCCTCCATTATCCGACATCAGACACTTTACCTATCTTCCTAACTCCTCAACTTCAGCTCTTCAGGCTCTAAGCCAGGAAAATACCTCTGACTTTTCTTTGATCAGATAAACCCACACCTTCCTTGAAAAATCATCAATGAAAGTGATAAAATATCTTACCCCATCTCTAGTTGATACAGGAACTGGTCCCCACACATCTGAATGCACTAAATCTAGCACTCCTTCACTATGCTTGGTGCTTTTGGCAAACTTCATCCTATGTTGTTTACCAAAGATGCATGTCTCACATAAATCTATGCCCTCCTTCTTCAAGACTAGGATCATCCCTCTTCTATCAAGTTTAGTGAGCCCTTGATCACTCATATGATCCATCCAATAGTGCCACAGCTAATATAAGAGCTAGTCCTCCTGCGCCACTGCTAGCACCTCTGCACTATCATTCATCACTAAGCCTTCCATTCTATAAAGATTATTACTCAATCTTCTACCTCTCATCACCACCAAAGCTCTCTTAAAAATTTTCAAATATTCACTCCCAGCCTAACTACTATAAACATAATCCTGCTCCTCCAAGTAGCCTAAAAAAATTAAATTCTTTTTCAATTTTGGTACATGATTGATATTTGATAATGTATGAATAATCCTGTCGTACATCCTCATCTTAATTGAGCCAACTCCAGCTACTCTACATGGATGATCATCTCTAAGGCTAACATTTGCACTATCGATCTTCTGGTAGATAGAGAAGCACTCCTAATAAGAAGTATAGTGGTGCGAGCATGCTGAATCCAATATTCATATAGTATCACACTCTATGGCTCCATCTGATATAACTAGCAGATCTTTTCCACTGCTCATCGAAGCTGTATCATCACTCTTGCTAGCCTTTCCTTTTTCTGAACACAAAAGATGACAATCTCTTATCAAGTGTCCAGGCTAATGACATTTATAACATTTTAATGTCTTCCTCTCATCCCAAAACTTTGACCTACCTTTAGATTTTCCTCTTGTCTTCTCCTTTGATCTTTCCTATCTTTCATTCACAGCTAAGATCTCAAACTTAGGATCCCCCTTGCAGATCTTTTTCCTCTACTCATTCGATCTAAGCACACCAATAATTTTTTCATAGTTTAGGGTTTCCTCCCCATAAACTAAAGTTGTTATGAGACCATAATACGAGTCTGAGAGAGAACAAAGCAACAGCAATGTCCGATCTTCCTCGTCGATCTTCACATCCAAACTCATCACCTAAAAACACATCTAATTGAACCTTTGGATATATGCAACAAGATCTCCACCTTTGGACATCCTCAGACTACATAGCTATTTTCTTAACCAAAGCTTATTCGTTATGTTCTTCCAAACATCGTATTCTCCAGTCTCATCCAGAGCTCCTTTGCCATGGTCTTTGTGCAAACCTAGGATAGCACGTAATCGACCAAGTACATTCTAATCATGCTAAAAGCAATTTCTTCCAACTCTTTTCAATCCTCAGCACTGATCTTTTCTGGACTTTCTCATATCGAGACCTTGTAGATCCTCTACTGAACCAACAAGTTCTTTACCCTTTGTTTCCATAAGATAAAATTTTTCTTGCCATCGAACTTCTCAAAATCCACCTTGAGTCTACTTAATCCCATGACTTCAAACAAGTCAAGAACAAAATTCTAACATCCTTTCACAATCAAACACCAACAAAACTATCCTTCAAAGAAGATCAAAATGCCCTAGATTCTCTTTTTAACATTCTATATCATCGTTCCTCTGTGTAACAAATCTCCACCTCAATCTAGAGACAACCACAAAATAAATAAGAAGTTTTTAGAAAAAAATCTGATGCAACAAATCCTGAATGTAGAAATCCTAGGTGTCTTCCTTTCTTTCATGCAACACCACTCTGATACCAATTATTATAAAAATTGATTCCATACATGGACCGGCGTGGCCACTAGTGATCAGCCAAGCAATAAGGAGAAACTTCTTAAAGATTACTGCAAAAGTATGATCAATAGATTTAAGAAATAGAGAAGAAAGAAAGAAAGCCTAAGAGCTTTTTATGGGAAAAGAGCTTTATTTTAATAAATTCAGCATTATCTATAACTTTGACCTATTTTCAGTATATATACTTTACAACAGGATCAAGTTCCAAGCTCATAGAAAAATTTTTCAATCCCAAACAACCCACGTACACAAAATAGACTTGCAGAAACTAAGTCAAACTAGTTTCAGACGAGCCAGCTAATCGACGACTGGATCGACTCAATCTGAGATTGAGCTGACTCAATTGTGTACCATGCCAGCAGTTCGAAAATACTATTTTTTATTTGAATTTTTCTTTGAGACATAGCCGACTCAATCCTGGACTGAAGTTCCTAACTTAGCCGATCTAGTCTTAGGATGAGCTAGCTAAATTTTTGAACTTTGCTATCCAGACTGATTTCTCTTCTAGCTTGCTTCCATCATTTTATGACCTATCTTCTCATATTTCTAAGACTTGGGAGCGCTACTTCTAAGCTCACAGAATCAGAACCAATCGAATTAGCCTACAATCCAAGCTCGAACCATGGAGCCAAATTAGGTCTTGACTTGGTCAACCACATGTGGCTGTGAGTCGACCATGACCCAGACTTAATCCTATTGGACTGGTCAATTCTAAGTACTCTTGATCCTACCTAATAAACTCTTGCTTCGGTTTGATCAACCGCTAGACCTAATTAAGCTATCCAAGTCCAAACCTAAATTTATAAAAGTATTTAGATCTAAAAATTCATAATTTTTAGATCTAATTGATTTTATAAACTTAATTCTTAATTAAGTTTGGATTTATAAATAAAATATGCATCAAAATTTTAGGATTTTAGGATCTAAAGTTTTACAGATAAGTAAGTTCTAATTTCTGATTAAGGATGTACGCACAGCACCTCTACACACCATAAGAGCACCCCATCGAATGGATGGAGAGGGCCTTTAAATCCTAATTTGCTCTTATAATCAGATGGTCAAGAAAAATATCTTAATCAAAAATTTAATTTCTACTATAAAACTAATTAGATCTAAATCATATATCGCATATATAATTAATGATCTAACCTATATATGCTTTGCACATATCTCATGTATTAAAATTTAATTTATATATATGCATGCTTTCAAATTTGATATATTTGATATAACATCAAAAAAATAAAATTTTAATTGATCACATCATAAAAAATTCTATTCTAGACTACAGATAGAATAATTCCATAAAGCTAGTCTAGACATGCATAAGATATATCTCATATATTAAATTAAATTTTAATCTACTATTTTTTAGATCTAATTATAACTCTTATAACATCTGAAAATATCAATTTAACAATAATTCCAATGATCACATCAAAAAATAATTATTCTAAACTATACATAGAACTATTATATAACCTAGTCTAGTCATGCATCTCATAAATCAATATATATCAGTATATATAATTAATTTTTAATTAATCTTTTGATTTTAGATCTGATTGAATCAGATGTAACATCTAAAATTACTGATATCAAATCAAAATAAAAATAAAAATTAGATCAAAATCTAATCTAAAGAACTGCAAATGCAGCTCTGATATCAATTGAAGGAAAATCAGCATTTTCTACCGTAGGATCGTCCAGATCTTACCAGATCTGAAGTAGATTTTTCTCAAAAACTTTTTGATCTGATTAGATCTAAGAGTTCTCAAATCTGATCATAATGATCTAATATTAAAAATAAAAATTAAAACTAAAATAAGAACAACTCTGATACCTGTTCAGGGTAAATGTTTACCCTGCCAATGATTTATCATCACCTGGGGTTCTGGATCTAGCCACACAAGTGCCTGGCCTCTATCAGAGTCTACTCAGGCTAGATCTGGAGGTGCTCTTCTTCTAGATTTGATCACCAAAAATTAGATCAAGAATCTTCTAACTGATCCTTCAAATCTATCTCTGAAGGACAAGCATTCATCTCACGAACAGCTTGTCTTCTTTCCTGATCTTTGGGCCAAATAAGATTGATCTTCCTTCTAAACTCATTCCCAACCCTTGGCATGGAGAAGAGAGAGGAGATCAAAGAAAGGGAGGCATGGAGAGGGGTGAGGATGATAGCATGTGGGCATGGGATGCAAAGAATAATTGAAACCTTAGAGATGCATGGTCCTTTAAATAGATCCTGCGCCACCAAAGAGTTTTGATTGATCAAGCAACTTGATTGCTTGATTAAATCAGAACTCCATCTGATTTACTATGCATAAACACCAGGTCCTTACTTGGTTTTATCACCCAAAACCCTCCAAGAGTTGCCATACACATTGGATAGGGAGAGAGAGAGAATGATAGTGCACGATCGACTCTTCCTCCTCTCTTTAAATTTGATCTCAATCAAACCTCTTTGACTTGATCAAATCTAAATTTGACCTAGTCAAAATCTATCCATTAAGGGGCACACGTCTAGGGGGATGTGTGCCCTCTCCATGTTGCATAAATATCTAGGGGGCATGCCCCTACAAATTCTTCAGGGGGCGCATGCCCCCTATCCCTTCTTTCTTATAACATGGTCAACCTTTGACCCATGTCCACAGAAAATGGCAAGTGGCAGAAATTGGTAGGTATTATCTTAAATTCATCTACTAAATTAATACAATCCTTTTCTAACCTCGACAAGCTCTAGTCAGGATTTTGGGTGAGTCAAACTCATCTAAGACGAAGCAGAAAGACTACAAAAGAAGAATGTTAGGCTCAATCATGTGCTAGCACGATTTTCTTGAACTTAATCAGATCTTATCCAAATCAATCAAATTAGATTAGCTCAATTGATGACATCCAAACCTAAACTCTTATTTTTATGATCTAGTTAGGTTCTATTCCAAATGGTAATCAGATATGTCATGATCTCTGATGCGTGCTAATTTATAGCTATGGCAAGTGCACCAGTCGATCAAGTAATAAAGTGAATGAATAGAGTATCGTCCCTAGAGGATTGGAAAACAAGTACTGAAAAGCTCTTTCCTATGCTTTATTTAGAAGATCGATTTATGAGAATAAAAAAATTAAAAAAAAATAATTAAAATAATTAAATTTTTTTTTTTATTAAATAGAGAGAGTGTAAATTATTGAGGTTTTAAATTCAAGAGCAATGGATTACTAAGGCAATCGGTTCACCAACTCAATCAATACGATATTCAGGTTTTTAGATTAATTTTATTTCATGTGACGGTGGAGTCTCCTAATTTATTCACTACCCTTTGGTCCAGGCATAGCAAATCTATTAATATTTATTAATTACCCTTTGATCCAAGTGTAATTTAAATAAATATTAATGCATTAGGTTTTGTGAAACCCTCTAATTAAAATACGCTGCGTCCAAAGCGCACTAAAATTTCCGCATGCATATGAATTCTAATTTGATTCATAATACAAGGTATATAATCAAGAAGCATTAACATAGATGTACTTGGTCCGTAACATCTATGTTCATCAGATCAATTAGAAGATGGCCAGTAATCTAAAAGCATTAAGATCAGATTTATATACTCCTCATGAATAAAATTTAAAAATAAATTATACTGAATATTGCATCAAAAGAGTGGCTACACCTTAGCCTTAGTAAAATAAAATTTAGTTCATGATAACAAATTTAAAAATAGTAAATAAAATAAAAAGCATGAAGAAATTAGACTGTTTGATTGCTGAAATTGGTTATCTGTTGCTCTTGATGCGGAAAACTTGGTGAAGAAGAAGAGGCTCCTTGATATCTCCTCTCTCTTTCTTCCTCTCTCTCTTTCTTTCTTTTCCTTCTTCCCGTCTCTCTCTGTTTTCTCTCTGATTCTCCTTTCTTCCCTGTTTTTCTTTCTCCCACTGATTTTCTCTGTTTTTCTCTTTTTCTTTTTCTTTTTTTTTTTCTCACGGCAACGGGGCTTTTTATAGAAGTCTCCAAAATCCATTCAAAACTCGATTTAGACTCCTAAAACAATTCAAACTATGATCTGAATAATTCTGGCCGTGCGATGTTGATCAAACGGTCCAAAAATTACTCAAAAACCCGTTAAAATAACCCAGATCAAGTCGGATTTAATATCAGCCGTTGGATCATCCAATGGATTGAATCTGGGCCGTCCGATCTCGTTGAAATCAGCCTTCAGACCTTTAGTTTCAGTCGGGATGAATCTCGGCCGTTGGATCTCGATCGGGAGCTGCGGATGCCGTCCATCAGCGCCTTCTTCTCGTCCGTCCGATCAAGATTCAGTGAAAACCGCCCGTTGGATCAGCCAGAATTCCCAAATTGCCCTCCGTGGACCGTGCGCGAGCCCGGTGTTGCGTGGACCGCCGCGTTCTTCAACCAATCAGAGCGCGCCTCCGTCTGTGAAATTCCTGAAATACCCTTCGGTTGGTCCACCGTACGCCGCGAAAAATGCTGACGTCATCATGACGTCAGCGTTGCGTCAGCGGGGTTTTTTTTTTTTTTTTTTTTTTTTTTTTTTTTTTGAAATTCGATTCTGGGCTCGTTTGAAGTCCGTTTTGCCTGAAATTTATTTCATCTGAATCAGAAAAATGAGATCTTCACATTAGTAGCCTTCTTTCCTGCATAAGATTAATAAAAGTATCAATTTTTAATAAAATATTTTAATTTATTTTATAATTTAATACTTTTATTAGTATATTTTTACTACTTATCACACCCCCAACTTATTCATTGCTAGTCCCTTAGCAATGTTTTATTTAATACCATATTTTAATAAAATTATTTATCACAGAGATAAAATCTTGGATTAAAGATCAAAAAGTTTAGAAAATATTGCTAACTAAGCATTGAGCTTCGGAAGCAAATTTTTTAGTCAATACAATTAAAAACTTTCTTAGAGTACATCAAAGATCTATAGCACTTATATTCGTGATGACTAACTTTAGCATTTCAGTATTAAACTAGAAGAATAAAAGTATCCTCTCTTATCACTTATTTTGATCAATTTTCTATACATTCTCAATTTTATACTCATGAATTAAGATAGCTTTCACACTCCCTTTTTTTTTTTTTTTTTTTTTTTTTTTTTTTTTTTTTTTGCTGAGCATCCTGGCCTTCCCTTTACCGTTTTACATGAATTTTCACACTTGACCTAGGTGCAGAGACCCAGTTACTAGGCTTTGGGCAATCCACATATACTCTGTCTTTTGCACTTTATTTATAGGCAGGTAGCTCTTTCCTTAAATTCAAGTTTCTTTGATTAGAATGTATATTAATTACCAATTTTCAGTGATAATTGAATCTTCAGTTGGCCTTATAATCAATACCTACTTTGCCTTGTTAGTGTGCATGTGCAATTAGAAGTGCTAATAATCTTTTAATGACCTAAGTAGGCTGTTAAAAGTTGACCAAATAATCTACTTCTTTAACTCGTTACATTTATTAGCAAATAATTCTATCTTTTATCACTTATCCAGTTTATCTTTGCTCAAGATTTTCTTCTTAACACATGATTTTTTTTTTTTTTATTTATTATATTATTCTATATTATTTTAAAGTAGAAAGAAAAATAAAGGATGTAATAAAGGATAGGAAAGAATACACCTGATTTGGTTCAATCTGGTTCTTTGGAGCTTTGAAATTTTGCTTGAGTTCTCATTGATTTTTCTGCAAAATTGAAAATACACATCAGAGCAGTAAAAGAGCAACAATAAATTAATAAAAGAAAAGAAAAATGATCAAAACTAAAAAAAAAAGAAACAACCTATCTAGTAGTTCTGATTTATAGTCTTCAGCTTGACTTTCTTTGAATTCTAAAGTGGATCAATCTGGTGCCACTTCAATTGGAATACTTTCATGTTTGATCGAATCCTCTTTCAATTTGACATTGCTTGCTTCAATAGGGTCTTCAAACCTATTTTCTAAAAAATACTCATGCACTAAATTGTCAATATCATCTATACGAAAACAAGTTTGATTATCATTGGAATGTTTAATAGCTTTGAAAACATTAAAAGTAACTTGTTCGTCTTGGACTCTAAGAATTAATTTTCCTTGTTGAACATCTATTAAAGCTCCTCCAGTAGCTAAAAAGGGTCTCCCTAAAATAAGGGGTACATCATAATCTTCTTCCATATCAAGAACA
Organism: Cocos nucifera; assembly: GCA_006176705.1. Lineage (NCBI taxonomy): Eukaryota > Viridiplantae > Streptophyta > Magnoliopsida > Arecales > Arecaceae > Cocos > Cocos nucifera. Next base: position 116,221 of record QRFJ01002145.1, on the reverse strand, counting down.
ATAAAATCAACAGGGAAAATAAACTTGTTTACCTTTACCAAGACATCCTCCACTATACCTTTTGGATATTTAATGGATCTGTCGGCTAATTGAAGAGTAATAGTGGTAGGCTTTGGTTCTCCTAGACCCAGCTTTTTGAAAATAGAAAAAGGCATGAGGTTAATGCTTGCTCCTAAATCACATAAAACTTTATCAAAACTACAATCACCAATAATGCAAGGGATAGTAAAGCTCCCTGGATCTTTTAGCTTCTGTGGTAATTTATTTTGAAGTATTGCTGAGCATTCTTCATTCAAATTTATTCTCTCATGCTCTTTCAGCTTTTTCTTATTTGTTAAGATTTCTTTAAGAAACTTGGCATACCTGGGCATTTGAGTAATAGCATCTACAAAAGGAATATTAATATGTAAATTCTTTAGAATTTTGAAAAAGTTAAAAAATTCCTTATCTGGATGCTGCATTTGTCTTTCTGGGAATGGCAGTGGCGGCACGTAGGGCTTCACATTTGGATCAGCAAACTGTATACCTGGAGACCATCCATCTGCTGGTTGTTTTGGTGACTGACGAGTTTGAGTTGATGGTTCTTTATTTGTAGTTGGCTCTTCGGTCCCATTCTTCTGATGTGGCTCCTCCAGCTTTGTACCACTTCTTAGGGTGATAGCATTGACTTGCTCCCTTGGATTTGTCTCCGTATTGCTTGGCAAGGATCCTTGAGGTCTCTCGGAGATTATCTTAGCCATTTGACCTATTTGCATCTCCAAGTTTCGAATTGCTGCTGTTTGGTCCTGCCTAAGTTTGACTTCCAAATTTTTTAAAGTTGCTTCTTGGTTTTGTATGAATTTGACCATTAGCTCTTCCATGTTAGACTTCTTTTCAGGTACTTGGAATCCCGGGGGTGGTTGTTGTGCTGCATTTTGATTGCTCCATGAGAAATTTGGATGCTGTCTCCACCCTTGATTGTATGTGTTGGATTAGGGATTATTTTGTTGCGGCCTGAAAAAATTACCAATATAATTAGCTATTTCAGTTGTTTTAGCAAAAGGATTACCTGTCTGGCAATTATTCGTATCATGTCCTCCTCCACATAGATCACAAGTAATGCTCTGAACATGCATAGCTGTTCCCTTTAAGTTGTTGACTTCGGCTCTGAGGGCTGCAATTTCAGCTAGTAAGGTTGGCACGCAATCTACTCCCTGCACAGCTGCTAGTCTTTTTGGCATCATGCGCTCTGTCTGCCATTGATAGCTATTTGATGCCATCTCATCGATTAGATCGAATGCTTCTTCCTCTGTTTTTCGGTTAATGGTTCCTCCTGCTGCTGCATCAATCATAGAACGATTAGTAGGAGATAAACCATTATAGAAAGTTTGTACCTGAAGCCATACGGGTAGTTGATGATGTGGACATCTCCTCAATAATTCCTTGAAACGTTCCCAAGCCTCATATAGTGTCTCCATGTCCATCTGCATAAAGGAAGTGATATCGTTGCGCATCTTAGCAGTCTTGGAAGGTGGAAAGTACTTGGCTAAAAATTTTTGGGCTAGGACATCCCAAGTTGTGATAGAACCTGCCGGAAGAGAATGAAGCCAATTTTTAGCTTTATCCCGTAAAGAGAAAGGAAATAACCTTAATCTAATAGCATCATCCGATACCCCATTAATTTTAAAAGTATCGCAAAGTTCAAGAAAATTAGAAATACGGGCATTCGGATCATCATGCACGTGTCCACTGAATTGGACAGTTGATTGAATCATCTGGATCATCGCCGATTTTATTTCGAAGTTGTTTGCTCGTACAGGCGGTCTCCTGATGCTCGAAGCTGCATCGGCTACAGATGGTGTAATATAATCATTTAATGATCGATATACTGGTCGAATAGCTTCATGCTGTCCTTCAGTCGCCATATCCAATCCTAGATTGATGTCGTTAGGATCTTCAGCTGCCATATTTCTCTCTTGCTGTAATCTTCTAATAGTTTTTTCAATTTCTGGATCTAAAGATAGTAAGTTACTATGTCCAGTACGTGTCATGCAATGAACAACAATTTTTTTTTTTTTTTTTTAAATAATAAAATTAAAAATAAATTTCTAAAGTAAAGCTAGGATCAAAATTTCAATATTGTTTTAAACTCAATCCCCGGCAACGGCGCCAAAAACTTGATGCGTGCTAATTTATAGCTATGGCAAGTGCACCAGTCGATCAAGTAATAAAGTGAATGAATAGAGTATCGTCCCTAGAGGATTGGAAAATAAGTACTGAAAAGCTCTTTCCTATGCTTTATTTAGAAGATCGATTTATGAGAATAAAAAAATTAAAAAAAAATAATTAAAATAATTAAATTTTTTTTTTTTATTAAATAGAGAGAGTGTAAATTATTGAGGTTTTAAATTCAAGAGCAATGGATTACTAAGGCAATCGGTTCACCAACTCAATCAATACGATATTCAGGTTTTTAGATTAATTTTATTTCATGTGACGGTGGAGTCTCCTAATTTATTCACTACCCTTTGGTCCAGGCATAGCAAATCTATTAATATTTATTAATTACCCTTTGATCCAAGTGTAATTTAAATAAATATTAATGCATTAGGTTTTGTGAAACCCTCTAATTAAAATACGCTGCGTCCAAAGCGCACTAAAATTTCCGCATGCATATGAATTCTAATTTGATTCATAATACAAGGTATATAATCAAGAAGCATTAACATAGATGTACTTGGTCCGTAATATCTATGTTCATCAGATCAATTAGAAGATGGCCAGTAATCTAAAAGCATTAAGATCAGATTTATATACTCCTCATGAATAAAATTTAAAAATAAATTATACTGAATATTGCATCAAAAGAGTGGCTACACCTTAGCCTTAGTAAAATAAAATTTAGTTCATGATAACAAATTTAAAAATAGTAAATAAAATAAAAAGCATGAAGAAATTAGACTGTTTGATTGCTGAAATTGATTATCTGTTGCTCTTGATGCGGAGAACTTGGTGAAGAAGAAGAGGCTCCTTGATATCTCCTCTCTCTTTCTTCCTCTCTCTCTCTTTCTTTCTTTTCCTTCTTCCCGTCTCTCTCTGTTTTCTCTCTGATTCTCCTTTCTTCTCTATTTTTCTTTCTCTCACTGATTTTCTCTGTTTTTCCCTTTTTCTTTTTCTTTTTTTTTTTCTCACGGCAACGGGGCTTTTTATAGATGAAGTCTCCAAAATCCATCCAAAACTCGATTTTAGACTCCTAAAACAATTCAAACTATGATCTGAATAATTCTGGCCGTGCGATGTTGATCAAACGGTCCAAAAATTACTCAAAAACCCATTAAAATAACCCAGATCAAGTCGGATTTAATATCAGCCGTTGGATCATGAATCCGGGCCGTCCGATCTCGTTGAAATCAGCCTTCAGACCTTTAGTTTCAGTCGGGATGAATCTCGGCCGTTGGATCTCGACCGGGAGCTGCGGATGCCGTCCATCAGTGCCTTCTTCTCGTCCGTCCGATCAAGATTCAGTGAAAACCGCCCGTTGGATCAGCCAGAATTCCCAAATTGCCCTCCTGTGGACCGTGCGCGAGCCCGGTGTTGCGTGGACCGCCGCGTTCTTCAACCAATCAGAGCGCGCCTCCATCTGTGAAATTCCTGAAATACCCTTCGGTTGGTCCACCGTACGCCGCGAAAAATGCTGACGTCATCCTGACGTCAGCGTTGCGTCAGCGGGTTTTTTTTTTTTTTTTTTTTTTGAAATTCGATTCTGGGCTCGTTTGAAGTCCGTTTTGCCTGAAATTTGTTTCATCTGAATCAGAAAAATGAGATCTTCACATTGGTAGCCTTCTTTCCTGCATAAGATTAATAAAAGTATCAATTTTTAATAAAATATTTTAATTTATTTTATAATTTAATACTTTTATTAGTATATTTTTACTACTTATCAATCTCTATCATCAACATCATCTAAATATCTTTCGATGGATCAAAACTTTTTGATTCACATAATTAAAATGATCGATCATCAAGATCATTTTAATTGCTCCCAAAATTTACCAACGATATCTAGCAGTATATGGTGGCAATCCATCAGAATCAAAAGCGAACCTCTTAGTGTAGCTACCTGTGTGATTAGGTTCTTCTATCTTAGGCTTTGATAGAATTATGATTAAGATGAACTCGTCAAACCCAACATCCATCATATGAGTTAATCATTCGATTCGAGTTTGATGTGAAATCCTAATAGAAACTCTTTCTATCATCTTCACACTACCACGGCCATGGGCTTATGGACTCATTCTTATGATCATCACAGGGCTGCTCCACATCTATCGAGGTAGATAGATCCTCTATTGCTGCAATCTAATTTCTACAATGAACATGCTATAGCCAACATACACCTCAGGATTCTGAATGGCTAGGAGACTGAGTTACGATATAGTCAAACTATAACACCCTCAAGGTGAACTGTCAATGCACCTCAAATCAAAGAACCGAACACACCACTAAAGCATCGAGCTAGTCATCGATGAGAAGGTAGACTTTTTTTTGAATGCTCAAGATGGTCACGCTCAGTACCCTCATTCTATAATGAGTATCTATACTCTCACTCCGATGTTTTCACACCATAGACTCAAGACTCATCTATTCTAAGAAAGTGATCGTACACCAATCTTCCAGATCGATCACCATCTTTATGATGATCTTATGGTTAGGAGCAGTTTATGAGTTAGTTATAAAAATTTATATCTTAAATTTTCAACTCTTGAAAATATGAATTGTCATTGCCATTAACTCAAAGGATGTATAACAGACGCTTTAAATACACAGTATGATAAAAAATAATTTTTTTATTAATTTATAGTCAAAATTATAAAATTGCTCTTAGAAGTGCAGTACAAGTGTCAGCCAATCAAGCTTTTAGGGTACACATCTAATAAAAATAAGTAGTCTCAAGAGCTTAACCCTAAAATAGGTAGACTAGTGAACCCCTTGAAAGGGCAAATATGGTGCTCCCAAGTCTTGGGAGACCATGAAGGAGTCAAGATGGTGGCTCTTGAAAGCTTGGATTGGTTGGAGATGTATTAGCAAAGATAAAGAAGCTGGCACATAGTCAGACTGGCTCGGATATGCAGTCAAATTGGCTCGACTTATATCCGAGCCGGCTATCTCAAGCAGATAGAAGATATGGTTCCGGAAGATGCAGTCAAGTTGGCTCGACTTCTGATCGAGCTAGATCAATGGTGGTAAACAGATCTAGATGGGTTTTCTATTTGGTCTTAGATTGGGTCTAATCCAAGGGGTCTTAAGGCCTGGTATGAGAGATCTTAAGGTGGCTAATTCATGTATTAGGCTAGGTCTTTAGTCCAAGAGATGAAAGCATGCAAGACATGAATTTACGTGGGCATAGGTGAGTGTTTTCATGTATGGATTAATCGAGAAAAGTTTTTTATGACTGAGTCATGTTGACTTAGGATGTCTATATATATACTTGTATATATAGATTATGAAAAAAAAGAGAATAAATTGAATTCCTTTTCTTTCTGAAATCCTAGCTTTCTCTCTTTCTCACTCTGCTGCCATCTCATCTTCTTATCATCTAATCTTTATCTTTCTTGCTATCATCACCAACTTGCTTCCTTAGTGTTGGTAGATGGTATAAGGATTTCCACAGGTCCTAGAATAATTCATAATAAGTGGTATCAAAGCTAGGTTGTGTGGAAGGAGGAGAAGATGCCTAAAAGTTGAAGATCTTCAAGTGCTATGAATTCAACAAGGTCCTATCAAGGTATTTCTCAAATTTCTTGGATCTGTGTTGCATATTTTTGGATTGAATCCAGTCATGGAAAGCAACATGAAGGTTGATTTTTAGAAGTTCAATAGGAAAGAAAACTTTTTCATATGAAAAGTTCATGTAGAAGATCTTCTGATTCAAGCTGAATTAGATCAGGAATTGGAAGAGAAGCATGAAGAAATGGTAGATTGCCAATGGATGTTTATAGAAAAGAAGGCCTGCTCTATGATTAGAGGATGCTTGTCGAATATGACACTCTATTTAGTTTTAGAGGAGAGGACCCCAAGAGGCTTGTGGTCGAAGTTGCAAATCATGTATATGGATAAAAATATGTGCAACAAGTTGATGTTGAAGAAGAGACTATACAGTCTTCAGATGCAGGAAGACAGAGATGTCTTGGGACACATTCAAAAAATTGATCAGATGTGCAACGAGTTGCTAAATATTGGAGTGAAGATGAAGGAAGAAGATAAATCATTGCTTCTATTATGCTCGTTGCCCTCGTCCTATGATCCATTGGTGATGATGCTGCTCTATGGTAAGGAGATCTTGGAGTATGAAGATATGGTCTTGGTATTGCAAACCAACGAACAACGGAAGAAGTTGACTAAGGAAGGTGTTCCCTAGGAGGACTTGATCATGGAAGAGAGACCTAAAAGATTAAAGGAGAGAGACAAGTCAAGGGGTTGATCAAAGTCTCGGAAGAGCAAGAATAGGAAGGAAGCCAGATGCTATAAGTGCAATGAGATTGGGCTTTCAAGCATGATTGCCCGCAATGGAAGAACAAGAAGGGAGAAAAGAGTAAATCTAATGTGCTGAGTATAGTGGCTGATAGTGAGAAGGAGGATGACCTCTTGCTTGTATCAGATGGTCATAAAAGATACACAGATATATGGACCCTAAATTCAGCCTACTCACATCACAACACCCCAAACCGATCTTGGTTTGTCTCATACACCAAGATTAATAAAGAGAGTGTGACACTTGGAGATGATCACCCATGTAGAGTTGCTGGTATTGGAAGCATCTAGGTGAGGATATTAATGGGATGGTGCGAACTCTTATAAACGTGAAGCACATCCCAGATTTGAAGAAAAATCTCATGTCACTGGGCTATCCAGAGTGGAGTGACTACAACTTTAGCAGTCATGCTAGGAGTGGAGTTGTCAATATCTCCAAAGGTGCTATGGTGGTGATGAGGGGTAGGAGGATGGAGAACAACCTTTACAAGTTAGTTGGATCTATGGTCATCGGAGAATCTAATGTAGTGGCAACAACATAGGATCAGCACAGGACTTATCGATTGTGGCACTACCGCCTAGGCCACAAGGGTGATCGTGGGATGAAGGAGCTGAGCAAACATGGTTTGATTTTAGAACTAGATAGAGGTATTACATGGTATGTAGCCATGCTAGATGGATAAATAGAGGAGAGTACAGTTTGCCATCAATTCAGCCTACAGTGCAATCCTACTAGAACTGGTTCACATTGATGTGTGGAGGCTGGCTCCATTTCTGCCTAGAAATGGAGTGAGATACTTCTTAACCTTTATAGATGATATCTCAAGAAAGATATGGGTCTACTTCATGAAGGAGAAATCAGAAGTCTTCACCAGGTTCAAGGTGTGGAAAGTTGAGGTGGAGAAGGACATAGGTCAAAACTTGAAGTATCTACGGTCAGACAATGGCGGAGAATACACCAACAAAGAGTTCCAAGGTTTTTGTGAGGAGTGTGGTATCAAAAGGCACTTCTCGATGAAAGAAACTTCTCAACAAAATAGGATGGCTAAAAGGATTAACAAAATCTTTTTGAAAAAGGCACGATGCATGAGGCTGCAGGCAGGGCCTCCGAAGGCATTCCAGATCGATACAATGGATGTAGCCTGTTATCCGATGAATCGATCATCTCATACAAAGTTAGATGATGGTATTCCAGAGAAGAGATGGTCTGAAAGAAATATTGGACTGAGCCATCTAAGGGTTGTTGGGTGCACGGCTTTTTTGCACATCGATGCTGGTGAGCGAAGCAAGTTGGATGCCAGATCGCGGAAGATGGTATTCTTGAGATATCCGCAAAAAGTTAAGGAATACCAACTATGGGTTCCCTTGGAGAAGAAGGTTGTCATTAGTTGGGATGTCATCTTCGATGAAAATTCAGTTCTCCAAAGGTGAGATGGCATGAAGGAGTAGTAGATGCAGTAGGAGGTCCAACAGGGTAGTGCTGGATAGTTAACATCTTACTCTATTTTGCTCTTGTAGGTGCATTAGGAGGACTTGGTATTTAGGTAGAGCACTCATCGGAGGTGTCTCTATAGGTGGAGAGAGCTCGGATATGTAATGGAAGCTAGGAGGCCTAGTAGGAGCAACCTAGACCTAGGACAGATATCATAATTGCACACAAGCCCAAAAAGAATATTAGGCAACTGGCGATACGGCTTCGAAAATACACTATCATATGCCCAAATGATAGCAAATGAGGAACCATACACCTACGAGAAGGCTATGGATAGCTAGGATAGAGGGAGGTCAGTCCAAGCAATGTTCAAGAAGATGCAGGCTCTCCACAAGAATGAGACATGGCATTTGGTGCAGTTGCCATAAGGAAAGAAATCCACTGACTGCAAGTGGGTTTACTAATGCAAAGAGGGGCCTTTAGAGCAGGAAGGTGTCAGGTATAAGGCGCGGTTAGTGGCCTAAGGATACTCCCAGAAGAAAGGCATCAATTTCAGCAAAGTATTTTCTCCTATCTCAAGCATACTTCCATCAGAATGTTGCTGACCATTGTGGCAGCTCAGGACTTGGAGCTGGAGCAGATGGATGTCAAGATGGCATTCCTTCATGGGCATTTGGAGGAGAGCATTTATATGGAATAGACATTAGGTTTTCAAGAGCCAAGAGCAGAAGGAAAGATCTGTTTGCTATAGAAATCATTGTACGGACTGAAGCAATTGCCAAGGCAATGATACAAGTGATTTGACTCATATGTGAGGAGCATTAGACTTTTTAGGTGCTAGTATGACTCTTGTATGTATGTTAAATCTTTTAAGGATGAGTCTAGAAAGTTTCTACTCCTATATGTGGATGACATGCTTATAGCATGCAAGAGTAGGAAGGGTGTGCAGGATCTAAAGGCAGCCTTGTCTCAAGAGTTTGAGATGAAGGATTTGGAGCCTGCAAGGAAGATCTTAGGCATAGAAATCTTCAAAGATCAAGCCAAGAGGATGCTGCATTTATTTTAGGAAGGCTACATCAGAAAGATCTTGGGGATGAAGGAAGCAAAATCGGTGGAGCTGCCACTTGCCGGATACTTCAGACTCTTAAAGATGATGTCACCACAGACTGAGGTGGAGGCTCAAGAGATGGAGAGAATACCATATACCTCTGGTGTAGGAAGCTTAATGTATCCCACGGTGTGTTGAAGACCAGATATCATCCATGCAATGTGCTAGGTCAGTATGTTCATGGCACAGCCTAGTAAGGAGCACTGGAGAGCATTGAAATGGATCTTCAAGTACTTGATGGATAATGTTAGAGTTGGCATCTACTATGGACAGCAAGATGGAACTGAGGAACTATCCGATGTATTTAAGGAAACTCGAGGGTAGATAAATGGATTTGTGGATGTAGATTTTGATGGAGACATGGATACTCGACGATCAATGATAGGCTTAATGTTTAGCCTATTTAGAGGCCCAGTCTCATGGAGATCATGCTTGTAACCCATCACGGCCTTATCTATAATTGAGGCAGAATACATAGGTGTTACGAAGGCAGCAAAGGAGGCACTATGGTTGAAAGGATTGGCGTTGGAGATGGGTCTCATGCAGGAGGCTATTAGGGTGCACTGCGATAGCCAAAGTGCACTATTACTTGCTCAAAACTCTGCCTATCATGCAAGGATGAAACACATCGACATCAGGTACCCTGGATCAGAGAGTTTGTGGAAGAAAGTGAAGTAAAGCTAGTAAAAGTCCACACTAAGAAGAATCCAATGGATGCACTAACAAAAGTTCTTCCTCGGGACAACCTTCCTAAATGTATGAAATCGATGTATCTAATGGACATGATAGACTTGCCTCGAGCCTTGGGGCACCAAGGTGGAGATTGAAAAGGCAAGTGTGGTACTCCCAAGTCTTGGAAGATCGTGAAGGAGTTAAGATGGTGGCTTCTGAAGGCTAGGATTGGTCGAAGATGTATTAGTAAAGATAAAGAATCTGGCACATAGTCGGGCTGGCTTGGATACACAGTCAAGCCGGCTCAATCTGAGATCGAGCTGGTTTGGCCCATATCCGAGCCGGCTATCTCAGGCAGACAAAAGACATGGTTCAGAGAGATGCAGTCGAGCCGGCTCAGCTTCTCATTAAGCTAGCTCAATGGTGGCGAACAAATCTAGATAGATTTTCAATTTGGTCTTGGATTGGGTCTAATCCAAGGGATCTTAAGGCCTGGTATAAGAGGCCTTAAGGTGGCTAATTCATGTATTGGGCTAGGTCTTTAGTCCAGGGGATGAGAGCATGCAAGACATGGGTTTACATGGGCTTGGGTGATTGTTTTCATGTATGGATTAGCCGAGGAGAGTTTTTTAGGACTGAGTCATATTGACTCAGGATGTCTATATATATACTTGTATATGTAGATTATAGAAAAAAAGAGAATGAATTGAATCCCTTTTCTTCCTGAAACCCTAGCTTTCTCTCTTTCTCGCTTTGTCATCATCTCATCTTCTTATTATCTAATTTATCTTTCTTGCTATCATCTCCAACTTGCTTCCTCAGAATTGGTATAAGGTATAAGAGTTTTTACAGGTCCTGGAATAATTCATAACACCCCTATCATGGATCGAACCTTGTTTAACAAAATTTAATTTTTTCTTTCTCATACACCAACATCCTATGGTGTTCTAAAAGGAGTCCATTATGAGAGAATTCTATTCTCTCATAGATATGTCAAAAGCTCACTGGATAAGTATTTGCCATCTCGATCTGATCGAAGAGTTCTAATATCTTTTCTAGTTTATTTTTTTTTATTTTATTATGTAATCATTTGAATATTTCAAATGATTCAAGCTAGATGTACCCATGCCTAGATAGGCCATCTGCAATTGTAATAAAATATTAATATTCTTCTCTAGCACTTGAGTTCATAAGTTCACATACATCACTATGTATGAGACTTAGAACTTCACCGGCTCTTTCACCTTTTTTAGTAAAAGATGACTTTGTCATCTTTTCAAGTAGACAAGACTCATAAGTTGTTAATGATTTATAATCAATGATGTCAAGATTTTTCTTTTAAGCTAACCTGTTTATCCTATTCTTGTTAATATGACTAAGCCTATAATTCCAAAGGTAGATATTCGTGATATTATCTAACTTGGATTTTTATTAAATATGTACATTACACTTAACAAGCTATGTAAAAGTTAAATATTTTTTCTTTATTATCCATGTATAATTATAACATTATTCATAGTAATATCATAATAATCTTCCTTTATGGATAAATTGTAAGGAATCCTGGTATCGCTCTGATACTAATTATTGGCACATCATATTGGCATCACCTAGCTCTGATGCCATGTTGCGGAAGCCCCTGATTTTTATTGTGGACCAAAGGAGACCTTTGACATTCTCTAAGGCAGCATATCATAGATCCATCACCTAGATCTATACTAAAGCACCTCCCTCCTTGGGCTTGAGGGAGGCACCCCCTTTCTCTAAGGCTTCTTCAGAAACCTAGGGCAACAACTCTAGAGAGAAGAGATAAGAGAGGCTGAAGGAAGAAAAGATCTATATTGATTGCATCCTTTGAAATCCTAATAAAACCTATGTATTTATACATAGCCGTTAGGCCCAACCAAAAAACTCTTCTAGCTAATCTAATACATGATAACACTCATCGAGCCCATGTACACCCATGTCTCCCATGCTCTCATCCTCTAGATCTAAGCCCAACCTATACATGAGTTAGCCCCCTTAAGACCTCTCAAACCAAGCCTTAAGACTTCTAGGATAAGTTCCTATTCTAGCCCCAAACAGACCCTCGCATAGCTCTGCCTGCAAACTGAGCTAGCTCAGTCTCAGCACTGAGCCGATTAACTTAAGACTGGATCGGCTCAGTTTTAGACTAAGCCGACCTAGTTGCATGCCATGCTGCAGTCCCGAATGTGCTCCTCTCAATTTGGCCTATTCTTTGAGACTTAGTCAATCCAGCTTCAGACTGAGCCGGCTAACCTATAGAAATGACCTTTTTTCTGCAGTCTTGATTTTTTGACTTTGGTTCCTTGCTCTACCTTGAATCTCAGACATTTGAAGCACCAACCAAGCCTCTGAAATGCCCAAGGCCAACACCCTGGCTCCTCCCATGGCCTCCCAAGGCTTGGGAGCATCATCAATCCTCACAATCTCCATCTTGGTGCCCCAAGCCTTGGCAAAATCCTCGGCAATGCACTCCTGCATGATCCCACTATCAAGGTGCATCCTAACAGCACTTGTGCAAACATCATCTCCGCCAATCTTCTTCAACTATTATGCACCTTTAAGACCTTTGGGATGACCGCCTCCACCGCTGAAGATCTGTTCTTGCTTCTTAGCATCATCTTGAAATTGTAGGATCCCTTTTGCTTAGCAATTGCATCACTTTCTCTGAACTTTCTTGGAGAACCTACAATATTTCTGTGTGAGCTCAAAAGTGGCATTGCCAATTCTTGAAAATATGAGAAGATAGATTATGAAAAGATAGGAGTAAGCGGAAAGAAGAATCAGTCTCAATAGTAAAGTTCAGAAACTGGGTCGGCTCACTCTGAGACTGAGCTGGCTCAGTTTGAAACTAGGTCAGCTCAATCTAGAACTAGGTTGGCTAGGTCTCAGAAGAAAATCTAGATAGAGAGCAGCATTTTTGGACTATTGGCATGATACGCAACTGGGTCAGCTCAGTCTAGGACTGAGCTAATTCAGTCGTAGGTTAGTCGACTTAGTCTAAAACTGGACCAGCTCAGTTTTCGTGGATTAGTATTTTATGTATGTGGGTTGTTTGAGTTTGGAGAGTTTTTCTATGAGCTTGGGCTTGATCCTTTGTAAAGTATATATCTGAAAATAGGTCAAGATTCTAAGTATACTAAAATATACAGAATAAAAAGTTCTTTTTTCCCAAAAATTACTTCTTCTCTTCTTCTCTATTCCTTGATTTATTTGATCATGCTTTCACAGAGATCTTTAAGAAGTACTTTCTTATTGCTTGGCTAATAACCGACGGCCACGTCGATCCGTGTGGGAAGAGTGCATAATCTCAATATTTGGTATCAGAGTCATGTTGCATGGAAGGAAGGAAGACACCTAGGATTTACTATATTCAGGATCTATTGCACTAGATTTTATCCTAAAACTTCTAGTTTGCTTCATGGTTTTCTCTAGATTAAGGTGGGGATTATTTACATGAAGGAATGGTGATATAGAAGTTTGGAAAGAGTATCTAGGGCTAGTTAGATCTTCTATGAAGGATAGTTTCACTGGTGTGTGATCGTGAAGGGTGTTAGAGATCTATTCTTGACTTGTTTCAAGTCATGGGATCAAGTGGATTCAAGATGGATTTTGAGAAGTTCAACGGCAAGGAAAACTTTACTATATGGCAGCAAAGAGTAAAAGACTTGTTGGTTCACCAGAGCATCTACAAGGTCTTGACAAAAGAAAGGCCAGAAAAGATTAGTGCTGAGAACTGAAAAGAGTTGAAGGAAATTGCTTTTAGCATAATCTGGATGTGCTTGGCCGATCTGGTTTTGCTCGAGGTTTGCATAGAGACTACGGCAAAGGGGCTCTTGGAGAGACTAGAGAGCACATACATGGGGAAGAACATGACAAACAAGCTATGATTGAAGAAATAGGTGTATAGTTTGAGGATGCCCGAACGTGGAGATCTTGTTGTACATATCCAAAGGTTCAATCAGGTGTGTTCTGAGGTGATGAGTTTGGATGTGAAGATCGACGAGGAGGATCGAGCATTGCTGTTATTATGTTCTCTCCTAGGTTCATATGATGGTCTCATAACAACTTTAGTTTATAGAAAGGAGATCCTAAACTATGAAGAGGTTGTTGGTGTGCTCAGATCAAATGAGCAAAGGGAGAAGATCTGCAAGAGAAACCATAAGTCTGAGATCTTGGTAGTGAATGAAAGACATGGAAGATCAAGGAAGAAGATAAGAGGGAAATCTAGGGGTAGGTCAAAGTTGCACGGTCAAAGGAAGATAACATTAAAATGTTATAAATGTCATCAGCCTGGACACATAAAGAGAGATTGTCCCCTTTTGAGATCAGAAAAAGGGAAGGCCAACAAGGAAGATGATACAGCTTCTATGAGCAGTGGAGAAGACCTGCTAGTTGTATCAGATGGATCAATATAGTACGATACTATATGGATATTAGATTCAGCATGGTCGCACTGCTATACTTCTCATCGAAAGTGGTTTGCTACCTATCAGAAGGTCGATGGTGGAAGTATCAGCCTTAGAGATGATCATCCATGCAAAGTAGCTAGAATTGGCTCTATCAAGATGAGAATGTACGATGGGATCATTCGTACATTATCAAATATCAGGCATGTACCAGAGTTAAAAAAAATTGATTTCTTTAGGCTACTTGGAGGAGCAGGGTTATGCTTTTAGTAGCCAGGTTGGGAGTGGATGTCTGAAAATTTTCAAGAAAGCTTTGATGGTGATGAGAGGTAGAAGACTAAGCAACAATCTTTACATAATGAAAGGCTCAGTGGTAAATGATAGTGCAGAGGTGCTAGCAGAGACATAGGAGGAGTAGATTTTATATCGACTGTGGCACTATCAGATGGGTCATATGAGTGACCATGGGCTCACTGAACTTAGCAGAAGAGGTATGATCCCAACCTTAAAGAAGGAGAGCATAGATCTTTGCAAGCCATGTATCTTTGGCAAACAGCATAGGTTGAAGTTTGCTAGAAGTACCAAGCGCAGCGAGAGAGTGCTGGATTTAGTGCACTCAGATGTGTGGGGACCAGCTCCGGTATCAGCTAGAAGTGGGGCAAAATAGTTTATCACTTTCATTGATGATTTCTCAAGGAAGGTGTGGGTTTACCTAATCAGAGAAAAATTAAAGGTGTTTGCCTGGTTCAGAGCCTGGAGAGCTAAAGTAGAGGAGTCAGAAAGATAGGAAAAATGTCTGAGGTCAGATAATGGAGGGGAGTATACTAGCCTAGAGTTTAGGAGGTACTATAAGAAAAATGGCATCAAACACCATTATACGGTGAGGATGACTCTCCAGCAGAATGGTGTCACAGAGAGGATGAATCAAATACTGATCGAGAAGGCATGGAGTTTAAGGCTACAGACATCACTCCCAAAGTCCTTTTGGGGTGATGCTTTAACTTTTTTTTGTTTTCTTGTGAATAGGTCCCCTCATTATAAGCTGAATGGAGGCATTCCAAAGATGGTCTGGAGTGGAAAGAAGGTGGAGCTTGGCCACCTGAAAGTCTTTGATTGCATAGCCTATGCACATGTGGAGGCAACTGAGAGGAGCAAATTGGATCCAAAATCTCAAAAGATGACATTTATAGGGTATCCACAAGGAGTCAAGGGGTACCTGCTGTGGAACTCTCAGGCACAAAAGTTAGTGATTAGCAGGGACGTTATCTTTGATGAGAAGAGCATCTTGAGGAGGTCTGAGATAGATGGAACTGGAGAAATAAAGGTGAACAATGGTGGCTAGTCAGAGAATGATGGCATGCAGGTTACATCCACTTATAGGAGTATTCCTATTGAGGTGGAGCTAGGCAGAAAAGTATTATCTTGGATTGAAAATTAGCATGGAGGGCCGACAGTTCAGATAGATGTGCAGGAGCAGCCACAGACATCAAACAAAGATGTGCCAGTGGGAGTGGCTTTGCATAAGCTCCAGTGTATTATTAGAAGATCAATCAGATATGGCATTGATGAGGTTATCTTCTATGCACTCATCACTGCTAATGGAAATCCAAAGAATTATGCAGAGGCCATGGAGAGTGAGGATCATGATTCATGGATGCAGGCCATGATGGAGGAGATGGAATCACTTGAGAAGAATCAGACATGGTAGCTAGTGAATCTTCCAAAGGGTGCTCGACCTATTGGCTCAAAGTGGGAATTCACAAAGAAAGAAGCACCTTCAGAACAAGGTGGAGTCAGATTCAAAGCAAGGCTAGTAGCAAAGGGATACTCACAAAAGAAAGAGATTGACTACATAAAAATTTTCTCTTCCGTGGTGCGTCATACATCTATTCGAGTTTTGTTGTCACTGGTGGTACAGCATAATATGAAATTGGAATAGATGGGCGTGAAGATGGCCTTCCTTCATTAGATTTTGGAGAAAAGAATCTACATGAAGCAGCCAGATGGTTTCATGGAGATGGGATAGAAAGAAAAGGTGTGTTTACTCAAAAAGTCTTTGTATGGCTTGAAATAATTTCCTCGTCAGTGGTATCAAAGGTTTGATAGCTTTGTCTTGATCCTGGGTTTCAGCGGATGTGAACTTGATTGTTGTGTCTACGTCAAGGATGTAGATAAGGAGGATGCCCTGTACCTATTATTGTATGTAGATGATATGCTCATAGCCAGTAGAAGCATGGATGCTGTGAAAAGGTTGAAAAGAGCATTATCATCTGAATTTAAGAAGAAAAATTTAGATCCAGCTGAGAAAATCCTTGGAATAGAGATTTGCAGAGATAGGTGCAAAGGAGTGCTCCATTTGTCACAAGTATGTCTAGAAGGTTCTGAAGAGGTTTAGGATGGAGAAGGCTAAACCTACAGAGACGCCATTGCTGACCCATATGTCTTCTCCAAGTTACAGTACCTCCAGTCAGAAGAGGAGAAAGAGTACATGGAATGAATTCCTTATGTAAATGCTGTAGGCAGTGTGATGTACACTATGGTATGCTGTAGACCAGATATAGCATATGCTATGAGCATGGTTAGTAGATACATAGCTAACCCTAGGAAGAAATACTGGAAAGCATTGAAATGGATATTAAAATATCTGCATGGAATAAGGAATTATGGTTTGGTGGGCAGTCGGGAGGATTTGGAGAACAATCCATGAAGATGTGTGAAGGTTCAGATCCTCTAGAAGGGTTTGTTGATACAAATTATACTGGTAATCTTGATAAAAGGAGGTCTATTACTAGATACCTCTTCTGTAAATATAGTGGACCGGTGTCTTAGAGATCAATCCTTCGGTCAATCACGGCCTTATCACCATAGAGGCTAAGTACATTGGGATAACGGAGGATGCAAAGAAAGCCCTTTAGCTTAGGAGGCTGATTGATGAGTAGGGGGTGGAGCAGAGCAAGGTTACACTATTCAATGATAGTCAGAGTGCTCTATTATTGGCACGGAATCCAATCTATCATATGCATACAAAGCATATAGATGTGAGGTACCATAGCATCAGAGAGCTAGTGGACGAAGGTGAAGTGAAACTGATGAAGGTCCATACCATAGAGAATCAGTCTGATGCACTCACAAAGGTACTCCCCAGAGACAGCTTTCAGAGATGTGTGGCACGGATGGGTCTGTTGAGAAGAGATGAGTTCACAAAGACTTGAAAGCACCAAGGTGGAGAATGTGAGCTCAGAAGTGGCACTTCCAAGTCTTGAAAATATGAGAAGATAGATCATGAAAAGATGGAAGCGAGCTGGAAGAAGAATCAGTCTCAATAATAAAGTTCAGAAACTGGGCTAGCTCACTCTGAGACTGAGCCGACTCAGTTGGAAATTAGGTCGGCTCAGTCCAGCATAGGGTCGGCTAGGTCTTGGAGAAAAATCCAGATACAGAGCAATATTTTTGGACTGTTGGTATGGTACATAAATTCAAATAGAGAGCAGCATTTTTGGGCTGTTGTCATGGTACACAACTGGGTTGGCTCAGTCTCAGACTGAGCTGACCAAGTCATAGGTTAGCTAGCTCAGTTTGAAACTAGGCCGACTTAGTTTTCGTAGGTTATTATTTTGTATACGTGGATTGTTTGCATTTGGAGAGTTTTTCTATGAGCTTGGGCTTGATCCTTTGTAAAGCATATATACTGAAAATAGGTCAAGGTTGTAAATGTGCTGAAATATACAGAATAAAAAGCACTTTTCTTCCAAAAATCTCTTCTTCTCTATTCCTTGATTTAGTTCATCATCCTTCCATAGAGATCTTTAAGAAGTACTTTTTTGTTGCTTGGCTAATCACGACGGCCACATCGATCCATGTGAGAAGAGCACATATTTTCAATATTCTATACCAACACATGCTATACCATCTGACACGATCTCTTCAGAGCTATGCCTGTCCATCTACACATGTCGCTCCATGAGAAACTGTAAATCATCAGCACTACCCTCAGCTCTGAACTCATGCCAAATTTTTTCTCCACTTATGTAGCAACCACTACAGAGCTCCATCTATATCCAAAGTCCATCTGATGTCATAGAAGTTGAGTCTGTCACCGAGTCCCTCGAGGTCAACCACTCAACATTGCACTATTAAGCCTGTCGGTGCACCTCGAACACCATCACTGCCCCTTCGAATCCTTCGCACTCTATGGCCCACTTTAAAGCCATCTCGAATACCTCCATAACCCGTGGACACCTCCGAAACCCAAGAGCTCATCCAACTCTTCTAAATCCAGTGATTGAACCCTTGAAAATACAACTCTAGCCTTCTCCTCTTCTACCCCTGCACGAGCCATCGCTTCAGTTGCACCCAGAGAAACTATGGCTCTAACCCTATTTTGGGCTCAGACCTACCTACCTCATCCTGAGGCTCCCGAGACTCCATGGCTCTCATTGAGACCTATCCCCGATCTCCCTCAGATGCCTCTTAACACTTCCTACTAAAATACCTTCCTCGGTTGCTGCACCGTCGAGCCTCTCTCAGTCCCGTGTCTCTATGGTAGCACTCTAGTCCTTCTTGATTTGTCTCGACACAACCTCCTCATAGGTATCCAGATCCTCTCTTATTGTACACAAACCATCCTCCACTAAACTATGACTCTCCCTAGTGCTCCTATAGAAGAAACCTAATCCAGGACACTCCCGACTGCCTTAAGATCTCTTGACACTCCTTAAGACCTCCAAGCTCTCCCTGAGACCTACTCCCGGTCTCTTTGAGATGCTCCAGACACTCTTTACTGAGATACCTCCCTCGATGGATTAACCACCGAGCCTCTCTCAATCCCTGTGCCTTCAGGAGAGTGCTCCTATAGTACTCCAGCACTCTTGGACTCATCTCTACCCCGCTCTAAAGCCACCCAGCCCTAACCTATTGGACCTCCATGGATCATCCATATCCAAGGCTTCATAAATCCATGCTCTAGTTGACCTACTGAATACATCATTGACTACTTCCCTGCCTTCTTGCAATCGAAGGATGTATAGTCACTTCTTCAGCCTTCCTTCGACCATTATCCCTTTAAAAATCTCTTATCAATAGCCCCACATTGCCCATCTTTCTAGATAACCCTGATGCTTTCTACTGAGATACCTTCCTCGACTGATGCACCATCGAGCGTCACCCAACCCTGCATCTTCAGGAAGCTCTACTACAGCACTCCAGTGCTTCCAGTGTTGGGAAATGTATCCTAAAGCCAATCATCTAGATTATAAATGGTTGAGCTAAATGTAATTATACCTGAATTATTAATGAATAAAATTATTTTTTTGGCATATTCATCACTTTGTACATCTTCCCATAATGAACTCTTCTATGATGAAGTCCTCAGAACTATTTAGACTCGACAAAGAAGAATTTATCGTTTAGTCCTCAAACATGTTCATGACTAAATGATTCGTTGTTATCCAGAAGGACAACATATCGAGTGTAGGTCATTGTGTGCCATAAGTGTTGGTTGTCCTCTTAACCAAGAAGTATGGAGACACTGTTATGGCATGTAGGTGAAGTGTAGGGATACATTTCACTGAACGTGACCCAACTATAGAGCTCTCTACTATCAAGAGTTGCTCACAAAGAATATGGGTATGAGTGTCCCTTAGACCTGAGATCACCATGGTGATCTGCAAGCAACTCACTGCACTTAGGTACCGAACTATCTGAATTTGTAACTCAGTGGCGGAAGGCTACATGGTGCAGTCATGTACTTCGCTTGTGGTGTGTGAATCAAGATGGAATTGACCCCTCTAAGTGTTGAAGCAAGCGCATCACTATTTTTCAATTTAGCAAATCCTCGATCGGGGTGGTCCATATGATGGATGCTAAATTTTGAAATACACTGTGAATGAATTTTAGGGATGACAGTAAACCCTAAATTATCTTTTGAGCATCAAGATCAAGAGGATGAATTATATGGTAACCATATGCCACAAGTTCATCGATTTTGCATTGCAATTATTCGACCTGTCCGAATGTCGGATACCACTGCTAGATGGTCACATCGATTGGTACAGAAAATTAGTTTCTATGCTACTAGCTTAGGATTCGAACCTATGGGGTCACATATAATAGGAGTTTCTACCTGGTCTGATGGCTGATATTGAGTCTCAAAGATCTAAGACTCTATGGTCAAGAGTCCCACTGCATTGGAACTCTATGATCAAGAGTCTCACTAGACTGGATCTCTGAGTCCTTCATGGTCGAGACTCTCTGATCGAGAGTCCTGATGATCTGGAACTCTATGATCAAGAGTCCTACTAGACTGGGACTCTATGATTAGCAGTCCCACTAGATTAGGACACTATGACCAAGAGTCCTAGTGGATTGGGACTTTGAGTCCTACTCATTTGGGACTCTCTGATCAAGAGTTCTATTAGTCTAGGACTCTATGATCATGAGTTTGATTCGTTTGGGACACTGGATTCAAGAATGCCACTGGTTTGGGACTCTTCAAAAATTTCATGTTGATGGAACTCTGTTGCCCGATAACCCATCCGATTTGGACTTAGATATTTTTTAGAGGATTAATTAGCAATTCAATTGCTGATTAGCTCAATTTAATTGAGCAATGAGGATTGGATCAAGTTTGATTGAATTTGATTCGATTGAATTTGATCCGATTAGGTCATGAGATGACCTAATCGCTATGGGAGTTTTGATCCTGATTTGATCAGGACCTAGGCCTAATTAATTTTTAATTTAATTAAAATTTTATTGGATTAGGCTAAGCTTAATTTGGTTGGATTTAACTTGATCTGATTGGGTCTAGATTAATTGGTTTGGTTGAAACCAATTAGGACCAAGTCAAATGAAGTTTGAATTCAAACTCTCCCATGTGCCCACCATTTTTGACTTTTCCACTCTTATTCCATGCCCGAAATTTTATACGTAACTTTTCTATCACCTAGAAGGTTTCAGCACCACCTCTTTTATCTACTTTTGTCCTGGTCCAAGGGTTGGACCAGTTCAAAGTAAGATGAGTTTTGAATTCAACTCAATTTGTTGGAGGTTGGAACTAATCCAACCTTATCTGCTTCCCATGCCCTCTCTTTTATTTATCGAATATTTTTTAAAAAAATAAAAATATGCACACATAGAAAGAGAGTCCTGCATTTTAAATACATGGAAGGGGGCGTTGGATAAGGATAAGAGGCTCACTTTATTTTTAAAATCAAGTGAGTGGTTAAAACCTCCCAACCACTTGACCCTTATCAATTTCCATACGTTTCTCCCATGGTATTCATGACAATAAATTATGAGAATTTTTGTGCATGCACAAGATGGGGTTATCATTATGTGACAAAAGTTTTAGAGTGATTAAGCATTATGTTTGGATAAAAAAAAAAAATCTTAGGGTGAAGGTGAGTAGGGTCATACAGCACTTTACCTTTTCCTCATGCTTCTTTTCTCTTCTAATTTTCATCTTTAAGGATACCAAATATTTAGATAAGATCTAAATAGGGTTTATAGATCTAAAAGTCATATTTTCATAAAAACTTATTTCATAAAAAAATTCTACACAAAGAGGATGTGATAGGATTTTTAGTGTGTCAGGGTTTTTGGGCCGAGTGAAATCCTAGATTTATGAATCTAGGTTTGGGTGAAGAAATTGAGTGCTGTGAGCATTGGATTGCCACCAAATTTGAAACACCTCTTCATCAATCTTCAATTTTTATGTTTTGATTTTCTATAGTATCCAAAAAATTAGAAAGGATATGATCAATTGGATCGATCATGATCAGCCATTAAAGACCCCAGCAAGGAGCCAGCACTCCAGTGGGGCTAATCGGGACTAGAAGCTCCATGTGCAACAACCATAGAGGCCAGACACATGTGTGGATATGGTGTGATATCAGAGCATTATTCGATGGATTCAGATTATAGTGATCAGCTACCCACTAAAAGGTATTGTATTCTGAACAGATAGATGTAGTAAAGAGTTTGCTGCATAGTTTTATTTTCAGATCTATATGAATGCATGCATATTGTATTTAGATCCTTAGTGTAGAGCTTAATATTTTTATATGATCAAAAATTAATTAATTAGATTAATTAATTTTTTACTATATTTTAATTATTTTTAAAAAAATTTTAAAAGTAGCACTACAAACCCTGTACTACATCCTTCAAATGGTATTAGAGCATAGGTTTGCTAAACAGGATATGCTTGCATGGTTAGATTAATAATTTAGATTTAATCTAAAAATTAATCTAATATTTTAATTAATTAAATTTAAAAATTAAAATCAAGATCGCATGAACTGTAAGTTGTCCTACTATAGGATTTACCCTTTGCAGTCAAAGGTTTTCCTTATATGTGCTTGATCTTGTAGTTGATCATAAAATTTTTAGATTAGATTTAATTATTTATGATATATTAAATTAGGCTTTAATCTAATTTTTGATCATGAATGCATGTTTAGATAGGATTTAAAGTTTGATTCATGATTTAGTATTATATAGTGTACATAGTTTCAGATTAAACCCTACAACTAGTATTGTTTGTGAATTGAGTCGATTCAATTTTAAAGTGAGTCGACTCAATTAGGAAACAATGCTAAGTTATAAAGAACCATTCAAACTTTGAAAATTATTTTTGAAATACCGAACCCCAACCCATCAACCTAAAACTTAATTAAAGAAATTAAGTATTGTTCATAGGGTCTAGAATTATGAATTAAGATCCTAAGACAAAGGCATAAGACTGTGGGTTAAAGGGTTAGATGAATTAGATCCATTAATTGGATAAGACCAAAGATTAGTTAAAGAATAGATTAATCTAGAGTAATTGATCAAATCTAACCAAGTGTTGTATTAGATTAGGTCAAGGACACTCTAGAATCAACTCCAATAGTTGTAGTTGGATGAGTCCATGTCTCTAACAAGACCAAAATGGACTTAATTCATGGCTACGCGGTTAAGCCCAAAATTGCTAGATTGATCAAATAAAATCTAATTAATCGGTTGGTGTCTAAGGTAAGTTTGGCAGTCTAGACCAGTGGTTTTTAATTGGGAGCTACTCATAGTGATTCAATCTTTGATGAGTTAATGGCATATTTCTTTCACTAATCTCACTTACCTGGCCAACATGATCGATTGGGATTTGATTAGATTACTTGGTGCTTCGAACTAACCCATGTCATTAGGAATCAGTTTGACTAATTTTAATCGGTAAGACTGAATAAGGTGCCCATGGACCTAAATTGATCCTCTAGTCCTAACCTATTAACTTGGTGAAGTCAGTAGGAGAAATTTGATCCATGTCCTTTCTACCCTTAAATCATAAGTAACTTAAATCCTCTAAATTATTAGGTTCTTAAAATGGCCAAGTTATGGAAATAACCGAGTCATAGCCACCCATTAAGATGAATAGCAACGAGTCTAATTTTCTAAGTGGACATTGCAGCCCTACACCTGGTGTTCATTTAGATATTGGAATTACTATCCATCATATGATGATTAGGTCGCACTTTCTTAATAGTGATCAGGTAAGCCAAAGCTTTCCTTGGGCCTGGTTATCATTGATTTGATGCACTGAAGTTAATCATGTTAATGGTTGGATCTAACCATAATTTTTTAATGGAAGCCATAGCCTATAATTTGGTATCTGGGGCAAAACCTAAATACTAAAAATTATTTAAAAAAATAATTGATTATGAGCCTACCTATAGATGCACATGGGTTAGCCAGAGCTTTTCTCGGGCCCATCTGTAGTCTATATGGATTTCAGTACCCACTAAGGAGTTAGTGTAATTCCTTGAATTGAAGGCAGAGGCTACCAATTCGTTAAAAATAGTAGAAGGATCTTTAGACTAAAGTCCAAGTTTTTAGGATTTAAATTTATTCAAGTACTTATTAGGTTTCATGTTTTTCTTTTAGATAAATAGAATGGCTAGAATAAGTCCGCTCCATTCACTGTTGGATAGTGGTAAGCATTTAGGACCTAAGAACAAAGAGTCTAGTGTTGACCCTAATAAGACAGACCCAAAGAGGAATGGTCCTCTTAATCCAAATAGGCTGAACTAGAGAAATCAGCAAGTGGTTGCTGGTCAAGGCTGTTATATAATAACACCTCGCAATTTCTCCGTATATGACACATCTACCTAGGTATTGTTGGTCCTATGGCTGCTCGAAGCCACAGCCATAGATCTAATCTTTTGCATAAACCTGAGTGTTAATCTAGCAAACTGAAGAAGATCTAATCTATGGCTGTGGCTTCGAGCAGCCGTAGGAACAATAATTGGTATCAGAGCTTGTGATGCCAAGGATGATTGGCATTCGAGCGATATCATGGAACATCAATTGGTATCAGAGAGAAGTGATGCCAGTTGGTATGCTTACAATTAGTATTAGAGCTCGATTGAGCATAAAGGAGGAAGAAGATCCATTTTTAGTAGAGATCAACAGCGAGATTTAGATTAAAAGGCTTTCTCCAGGCTTCATGAGGGAGAGATCATAGGGCTACTGTCCACCATCCCTAGTCAAGGTATTTCTCAGATCTACCTGTTTACTATTATTTGATTTGGATTGATCAAGAAGAATAGCGGGTTGAAGATAGGATTAGAGAAGTTTGATGAAAAGAGAAGTTTCACAATGTGGATGGTAAGGGTGTGAAGAAAAATCCTGATTTCCCGGTCCAGGTTTGTTCAGATCTGATCAGATCAAGAGATATATTTCAAATTTTTTTTCTTTGATCTATATCAAATCTGGAATGTTTCATATTTGATTCTTATTATTTTAATAAATAAAATAAATAAGGATAAATTAAATCAAATTTAATTTACGTGATTTGGGTAATCCTATTATCCTATTGATGATCCTGTATGCAGCGGAAGGTTCTGGATCCAGCCACTGAAGCGCCTAGCCTCTACCAGTATCCACTCAGGCTGGATCTGGAGATCCTCTTCTTCTCTATCAAGTCTCCAAAAATTAGATCTGGATCTGATCTGGAGGATCTTCAAAACTCATTTTGAAGATCAGCAGTCGTCCTTTGCAGCACTGCAGCCTTCTAGCTTTTGATCGACTTTCTCTTGCTTGAATCACACCAACAAAAATCCAAAACTCCTTTTGGATGTGGAGAGCAAGGGGAGAAGGTGGTTTGGCATGGAGAAGGAGGGGAGAGGTAGCCTTGGGGTGTATGGAAACTCTTAGCCTTTTTGAGTTGGGTACAGGGTCTTATTTATAGACTAACTGTGATCCAACTCCTCTTCTTCCCAACCAATCACAACCCTTTGTGAAATCAGATCTAAATCTGACTAGTGGGAATAGAGTCCCCTAGATTCCTCCTTAGAGGGCACCTAAGACCAGTCAAACTGGATTCTTAGAAGAACTCTAATTGGAATCCAAAAGGGAGGTGGAGTCCTTGTCCAACAAGGACTCCTAGGTGCCTCCAACTTGGGTACATGCCTAGGGTGGCGTGTGCCCTCTTCCTTGCCAGGTTCTGGCAGGGGGACAGGCCCCCACCAGCTCTCCAATAGGTGCATGACATGTGGTCAAAAGTCAAAGTGTCAATGGTTAATGTTTGACCAGTCAAAGGTAGACTTTTGACCAAAGTCAAAGAACAAGAAATGGCAGGTGACCAAAAATGGCAGGTAATGTCTTACAAAATAAGACAACCTATTCTGACTTGGACAACTCCAGTTAGACCATATGAAGGCCTCTGATTGAGCACAAACTTTTTTGGCTCAGACAGGACAACTTATTTATGATAGCAAAAGAAGAACGTTAGGTTCAATCGAGTGCTAGCACGATTTTCTTGAACCTAATTGAATCTCATTCAGATCAATTGAACTAGATCAGTTCAATTGATGATCACCAGATTCAAACCCTTGTTTGTGTGACCCAGTTAGGTTCAGTTCTGTAAGGTAATGGGATATGTCATGATCTCTATCATCGACATCATCGAAACTCCTTTCGATGGATCAGAACTCTTTTGATTCGAACAGCTAGAATGATCGATCATCTAAATCATTCTAATTGCTCCCAAAATCCACCAGTGACACCTAGCAGTATATGGTGGCAACCCATCAGAGCTGAATGCAAACCTCTTGGTGCAGCTACCTGTGTGATTCAGTTCTTCTATCTTAAATTTTCAACTCTTGAAAATATGAATTATCATTGCCATTAACTCAAAGGATGTATCACAGACACTAAATACACATATGTGATAGAAAATAACCCATTTATTGATTTTAGTCAAAATTAAAATTTTGCCCCTAGAAGTATATTACAAGTGTCAGCCAATTCTGGCTTCTAGGGCACATATATCTAACAATCTCCCACTTGTCCTAAAGCCAATTGGCTACAAGTCTAGGTCCCATCTTCTCAAGGTGGGCTTCGAACTTCTGCTGGCCCAACGGCTTTGTAAGTGGGTCTGCCACATTATCTACGGAGTCGACTCTCTTGACCTCGACGTAACCCTTCTCGAGGTAATCACGGATGAGGTGGTATGGCCGCTCAATATGCTTGAATTTCTGGTGAGACCTCGGCTCCTTAGCAAGGGCTATGGTGCCATTGTTGTCGCAGTATAGAGGAATGGCATCTGATGGCATTACTCTGATTCTGCAGCAAACTTATTATACCAGAATGCTTCCTTCATAGCCTCTGATGCAGCGATATATTCTGCTTCCATAGTGGAATCTGCTATCATGGTTTGCTTGGAACTCTTCCAGCTGACAGCACCACCATTGCACACAAACAGACTGCCAGATGTCGACTTTCGATCATCTATATCAGACATGAAATATGAGTCTATGTATCCCTGGACTTGGAGTTCTCCATTACCAAAGACCAACAATATATCCTTAATTCTTCTCAAGTACTTAAGGATACATTTCACAGAAGTCTAGTGTTCTTCACCTGAATTTGACTGATATCTGCTTGTGCCACTCATAGCATGAGCTATATCAGGTCGTGTACATAGCATGGCATACATGAGGCTCCCTATCGCAGAAGCATAAGGGATCTTGCTCATGCATTCTATTTCCTCAGGTGTGCTAGGGCACATCTTCTTGGAAAGATGAATACCATGTCTGAAGGGTATTAATCCCCTCATAGAGTTTTCCATACTAAACCTCTTTAGTACTTCCTCTATGTACATCTTCTGTGAAAGTCCTAGCATCCTATTCGGTCTATCCCTATAGACCTTAATTCCTAGAATAAAGGATGCTTCACCTAGGTCTTTCATGGAGAATTCCTTGGACAACCACATTTTGACTGTCGTCAACATGGGAATATCATTCCCAATAAGGAGGATGTCATCCATGTACAATACGAGGAAGACAACAGTGCTCCCACTGACCTTTTGAAAACACACGGTTCCTCTTCATTTTTGATGAAACCAAACTTTTTGATCACATCATTGAAATGAGTGTTCCAGCTCCGAGATGCTTGCTTAAGTCCATATATGGACCTTTGCAGCTTGCAAACCTTGTGATCTGTATCACTGGATGTGAAACCTAATGGCTGTTCCATATAGATATCTTCCTCAAGATATCCATTTAGGAATGCCATTTTCACGTCCATTTGCCATATTTCATAATCGAAATAGGCTGCAACGGCAAGCAATGTGCGGATGGATTTTAGCATAGCCACTGGAAAAAAGGTATCCTGATAGTCAATGCCTTCGCATTGACTATAACCTTTTGCCACTAGTCTAGCCTTGAATGTCTCCACATTTCCATCTGCACCAATCTTTCTCTTGAAGATCCATTTACACCCAATAGGTACTATACCTTCTGGTGGATCTACCAAGGTCCAGACTTGGTTTGAGTGCAATGAGTCAATTTCTGACTGCATTGCCTTTAGCCATTTCTCAAAGTCGATATCTGATATCGCCTCGTTGTAGGTTTTGGGATCATCACCATGAGCACCATTACCAATGAGAAATATTTTCTCTACTTTCTTTAAAATAATACCTAAGTATCTCTCAAGGGGATGGGAAACTCTTTCCAATCTACGAGGTGGAAGAGGTAGTGTTCTTATTGGCTCAAACTGATTAGGTTCCACTTGGTCCTTAGCTCGTTCCACTTGTGAGACTTTCTCATCAAGCTCGATCTATTTTCTAATGCCGCTGTCTTGAATAAACTATTTTTCAAGAAAGATGGCATGTCGACTCACAATCACATTGTGGTCTTCTGGAATGTAGAAATAGTATCCTAATGACTCTTTAGGATATCCTATGAATCGAGCTCTGAAGGACCTAAACTTTAACTTGTCCGCTTGTTGTCTTTTGACATGAGCCGGACAACCCCAAATTCTGAGATGACTCAGACTTGGTTTCTTACCATGCCATATCTCATACGGTGTGGTAGGAATGGTTTTAGAGGGAACCCTATTCCGTAGATAGATTGAAGTTAACAATGAGTGTCCCCAAAGAAATTAGGGAGGTCTGTGAAGCTCATCATGGATCGAACCATATCCAATAGAGTCTGATTTCTCCATTCTGAAACCCCGTTGAGTTGAGGTGTTCCTGGTGGAGTCCATTGAGAGACTATGCCATTTTCCTTTAGATAGTCTAGGAATTCTCGGCTAAGGTATTCACCTCCTCGATCTGATCGAAGAACCTTAATGGGTTTTTCTGTTTATTTTTCTACTTCATGTCTGAATTCTTTGAACTTTTCAAAAGCTTTAGACTTGTGTCTCATAAGATACACATACCCATACCTAGATAGATCATCGGTAAAGGTAATGAAGTAGACAAAATTGCCTCTAGCCAGCACATCAAATGGGCCGCACACATCGGTATGTACTAGGGCAAGGAGATCTGTGGCCCTTTCCCCATGTCCTACAAAAGGGAGTTTAGTCATTTTGCCCTGAAGACAAGATTCACAAGTTGGATATGACTCGAAAGTCAACGGACTTCAATAGCCCATTTTTCTCCAATTTGTTGATCCTATCTTCTGCTATATGACCTAGTCTTAGGTGCCATAGATATCTGTCGTTTAGACTATCCCTAGGTCGTTTGGCATTCACCTTTTGCTCGATAGTTAAAATAGGTACATCAATATGTAGCTGATAAAGACCATTAATAAGGAAACCATTTGCAATTTTATTTCTTTCATAAAGAATGTTACAATGGTCCTTAAAGAAGGTGATCACATAACCTTCCTGTGCTAAGCATGAAAGAGAAATCAAATTCCTGCTAGCTGCAGGCACAAAATAACAGTCTTTCAAAACTAAGTCTAAACCAGATGGTAATCAAAGAGGGTATGTTCCCACAGCTACTGCAGCAACTCTTGCTCCATTACCGACACGTAGGATCATGTCTCCATCCCTCAGCCTCCTGCTATCCTCAAGATCCTGCATAGAAGTGCACAAATGAGCACTAGAACCAGAGTCAAGCACCCAATTAGATGCAGAAGAAACCATAAGGTTAGACTCAATAACGAGCATACCTCCAGAAGGATCTTCCTTCTTGTTCTTTAGGGTGGCCAGGTAAGTAGGGCAGTTCCGCTTTCAATGGCCGTCGCTGTTGCAATGGAAACACTTTCTTTGACATCGGCCTTCTTCTTTGGCTCTGCCTTCTTCTTATTTGATCCTTCCACCTTTTGCTTTTTCACAGACTTCTTTTTCTTTTCAGAAGACTTTCTTTTGGAAGAAGTCCGTTCCATAGCAAGAACTGAGCCTTTAGAACCTTTCATAGAAAGCTCAGCGGTAACCAACATATTCATTAATTCGGCCAAGGAATTCTGAAGTTTATGCATGTGGTAATTCATGATGAATTGCCCATATGCATCAGTCAAGGATTGCAGAATAATATCGTTCTGTAGGTCCAAGTTCAACTTCACACCGAGCTTCTCAAGCTCTTCCATGTCCTTGATCATTGTCAGACAATGATCTTGGACTGACAGCCCATCACGCATCTTAGCCTTAAAAAGTCATTTTGTGACTTGATATTTGGCTGCGCGACTCTGTTCACCAAACATCTCCTGCAGGTGAGCCAACATTTGGCGAGCAGTCCCGATATCCTCATGTTGGCGCTGGAGCTCATCAGACATCGAGCCCAACATGTAATATCTGGCCTTATTATCTTCGTCAATCCATTTTTCCAGAGACGCTCTCTGTTCAACAGATGGACGGGCTGGTAATGTGGGAGGGTCCTGGTCCAAAACATGGGTTAACTTCTCAGAACCCAAAACAATTTTGTAGTTTCTGAGCCAATCTTTATAATTAGGTCCGGTCAGTCTATGTGTGTCCAGGATATGTGCCAATGGGTTGGACGCAGACATTTTTCTGTAGAGAGTCAAAGATTCTAGTTAGATATTGTAATTTTGACTTGACCAATTTGTTTAGAAATTTTATTTTTAAATAAATTAGCTCCCACTATTTTCTCGGATCCCTACACTCCCTCTGTAGAGATGCGAAAATCTCCACGATTAATGATTTCTAGTGGGTGGTGCGGTCTCACCAACTGACTCATCACCTCACCTAATAGTTATTGGTGATGGGTTAGCCAATGAGTGAACAACTCTTGTTCAATGATTCTCTAATCATGGTGCACCCAAACTTGGTCTCTAATTTATGAATCTCATCGTATCCAAAATATTGATCCACTCCTTAGTTAAGTCAGACCCACCATTTGCACAGACTGGGTTCTTAATTGAGTCTCTCACCGTATCCAGAATATTGAGCCCAACTCATCCTCCTAGCCCATAGCATCCAATGCCTAATAGACATGGTTGCGTCTTTCCGATGCAACTGAGCCACTGTATCCAGCCGAGAACAATCAACCCCGAGAAGGGCCCGCATATCTATAATGGTGGAAGACCTCAGACTTAATCTTTTCTTAGGGAGAATTGATTCAGGTCTCATTAAACTAGACTTGGCCTAGTCATAACAATTATGACTAACCTAGTGGCATGGGTTAGCTCGGATTATTGACCACCTCAGATCAGAACTGTGTCAATAGATATGGTCAGGTAAGTGAGACCGGTGGAAGGAATATGCCATTAACTTGTACAAGAATGCATTCAGGTCGAGTAGCTTCCAATTAAAACCAGTCGGTCGTATGTGCCAAACTTACCTTAGACACCAAATTGTTGAGTCAGAACCAATTGGATTAGCCTACAATCCGGACTCTAACCTCTGAGCCTAATTAGGTCTTGCTTGATCATGACTCGATCTTGACCCAGACTTAATCCTATTAGGCTGGTCAATTTAAGCATTGTTGATCCCATCTAACCAACTCTTGATTCGATTTGATCAACCGCTTAGACCTAATTGAGCTATCCAAGCCCGAACCCAATATTATGAATATGTCTTAGATCTGAAATTCTCAATTTTAGACCTAATTAATATTCCATAAACTTAATTCTTAATTAAGTAGGGTTCATAAACAAAATATGCATAATAAATCCTAGGGTTTCAGGATCTAGGGTTTTGCAGAAAGTAAGTTTTGGTTTTCTGATTAAGGACGAACACGCAGCACCCCTACACATCATAAGAACACCCTATCAAATGGGAAGAGAGGGCCTTCAAACCCTTCTTCATTCTTATGATCGGACGGCCAAGAGGAACGCCTTAATCAGGAACATTCAATACTACAAAATAGTATCAGATCTATATCATATATCTCATATACAAAGTAGATCTAATCATGGCATATTTTGCATACATCTCATGTATCGAATCATGCGTATTTTTAGATCTAAATTATTTCATAATAATCTAAAAATTAGATTTAAATTGATCTTTTCAAAATAAACCCTAATCTAGACAACTATGTAGAACTATTCTACAACTAGTCTAGACATGCATCAATCACATCTCATATGATGTTTAAAATTAAATAATTTTATTTGCTATTTTTTAGATGTTATTATAACCATTATAATATCAAAAAATAGTAAATAAGTGGATCTAAAATATGGGTTAATCAAATTAAATTGAAAACATGCAAGACTATTCTATAGAACTATTCTATTCTAGAACTAGTCATGCATATCTTCTAATCTTAGATCCTAATCATTTAATTTTAATTTTTTCTCATTTCAAATCTGATCACATCTCATCTGACATCTAAAATTAATTATTTTTTGATTAAAATAAATTTAAAATCAAATCTAAACAATTTTAGAACCATGGCTCTGATACTAGTTGAAGGGAAATCCTGATTTCTCGGTCCAGGTTCGTTCAGATCTGATCAGATCAAGAGATATATTTTAAAATTTTTCTCTCTGATCTGTATCAGATCTAAGATATTTTAGATCTAATTCTTATTATTTTAATAAATAAACTAAATAAGGATAAATTAAATTAAATTTAATTAACCTGATTTGGGTAATCCTATTACTCTATTGATGATCCTGTATGCAGCCGAAGGTTCTGGATCTAGCCACGCAAGCGCCTGGCCTCTATCGGTATGCACTCAGGCTAGATCTGGAGATCCTCTTCTTCTCTATCACATCTCCAAAAATTAGATCTGGATCTGATCTGGAGGATCTTCAGAAATCCTTTTGAAGATCAGCAGTCGTCCTTTGCAGCAGTGCAGCCTTTTAGCTTTTGATCGCCTTTCTCTTGCTTGAATCGCACCAACAAAAATCCAAAACTCCTTTTGGACGTGGAGAGCAAGGGGAGAAGGTGGTTTGGCATGGAGAAGGAGGGGAGAGGCAGCCTTGGGGCGTATGGAAACTCTTAGACTTTTTGAGTTGGGTATAAGGTCTTATTTATAGACTAACTGTGATCCAACTCCTCTTCTTCCCAACCAATCACAACCCATTATGAAATTAGATCTAAATATGATTGGTGGGAATAGAGTCCCCTAGATTCCTCACTAAAGGATGCCTAAGATCAATCAAACTGGATTCTTAGAAGACTCTAATTGGAATCCAAAAGGGAGGTGGAGTCCTTGTCCAACAAGGACTCCTAGGTGCCTCCAACTTGGGTACACGCCTAGGGTGGCGTGCACCCTCTTCCTTGCCAAGTTCTAGTAGGGGGACAGGCCTCCACCAACTCTCCAATAGGTGCATGACATGTGGTCAAAAGTCAAAGTGTCAATGGTCAATGTTTGACCAGTCAAAGGTAGACTTTTGACCAAAGTCAAAGAACAAGAAATGGCAGGTGACCAAAAATGGCAGGTAATGTCTTACAAAATAAGACAACCTATTCTGACTTGGACAACCTCCAGTCAGACCATATGAAGGCCTCTGATTGAGCACAAACTCCTTTGGCTCAGATAGGATAACTTATTTATGATAGCAAAAGAAGAACGTTAGGTTCAATCAAGTGCTAGCACGATTTCCTTGAACCTAATTGAATCTCATTCAGATCAATTGAACTAGATCAGTTCAATTGATGATCACCAAATTCAAATCCTTATTTGTGTGACCCAGTTAGGTTCAGTTCTGTATGGTAATAGGATATGTCATGATCTCTATCATCGACATCATCGAAACTCCTTTCGATGGATCAGAACTCTTCTGATTTGAACAGCTAGAATGATCGATCATCTAAATCATTCTATTTGCTCCCAAAATCCATCAGTGACACGTAGCAGTATATGGTGGCAACCCATCAGAGCTGAATGCGAACCTCTTGGTGTAGCTACCTGTGTGATTCAGTTCTTCTATCTTGAGCCCCGATCAGATTAGGGTTAAGGTAAACTCATCAAATCCTAGTTTCTGTCATATGATGTAATCATTTGATTCGAGTCCAATGTGAAAATCTAAATAGAAACTCTTTCTATTATTTCACTCTATCATGGTCATGGGCTTCTGGACATGATTCTCATGATTATCATAGGGCTGCTCCTCTACCACCGAGGTAGATAGATTCCATCTTGATGTCATCTAGTTCCTACAATGAACATGCTATAGCCAACATACACCTCAGGGTTCCATATGGCTAGGAGACCGAGTATTGGTGTAGTCAAACTATAACACCCTCAAGATGAACTACCGATGCACCTCAGATCAAAGAACCAGACACACTACTGCAGCATCGAGTTAGTCATTGATGAGAAGGTAGACTCCCTAATGAGTACCTATACTCTTGCTCTGGTGTCTCCACACCGTAGACTTAAGACTCATCTACTAAAGAGAAGCGATTATACACCAACCTTCCGAATCAATCACCATCCTTGTGATGATCCTATGGTCAGGAGCAATTTATGAGTTAATAATGATTATTCATGTCTAAAATTTTCAACACTTGAAAATATGAATTATCATTATCATTAACTCAAAGGATGTATCACAAACACTAAATACACATATGTGATAGAAAAAAATCCATTTATTGATTTTAGTCAAAATTATAATTTTGCCCCTAGAAGTGTATTACAAGTTTCAGCCAATTCTGGCTTCTAGGGCACATATATCTAACAGGGTGGAGGATCTGCTAGTTCAGATGAGGCTGTGAATGCAAAAATCAATACAAACCTTTTCTTCCTTAACTCTCTTCTTCTCTTCTCTCTAGAGTTGCCTTCCTAGGGTCTTCAAGAAGCCCTAAAGAAGGGGGACATCTCCCTCAAGCCCAAGGAGGGAGGCACCCCATCACAGATCCAGATAGAGGATCGATGGTTTGCTGTCCATAGAGAATGTCACAAGTTCCTTCAGGTCCGTGCTAAAGATCAGGGGCTTCCGCAATATGATATCAGGGCTTATGATGCCAAGGATGATTGGCGTTCGAGTGATATCATAGAACATCAATTGATATCAGGAAAAAGTGATGCCAGTTGGTACGCTTATAGGTAATAAATACCAGGAGTCCAACTCATATATGCAATTCATTGCATGGACTTCAAATTGATAGAAAATTTGAGAATGGTGATAGATTTCTTAATGTCAAAAATAAAAATCAAGTTCCAGTCCTAGCATTGGAAACTCTTAAACTATTTTTTAAAAATAATAATATCATTTTAAGTGACTGTCACTATTGTCCATCTTTTATGATGAACATAATATCTGTTAGACTATTGGCCTAAGATGGTTATTGTTTATCAATAAAAAAAATTATTGTAATATCATTATGAATAATGTTACAATACTACAAGGATAATTGAGAAATGATATTTACATTATATCACAGCCTATTAGTGTAATCTACACGTTGAATAAATGATCAAAACTGGATAATATTACTAATGCTTATCTTTGGCACTATAGGCTCGGTCATATAAATAAAAATAGGATTAACAGGTTAGTCAAAGAGCATATCCTTGATATTGATGATTGTGAATCATTAAATATCTATGAGTCCTACCTTCTTGGAAAGATGACCAAATCACCTTTTACTGAAAAAGGTGAACGGGCCACTAAGCTTCTAGGTCTAGTACATACTGATGTATGTGGGCCTATGAACACATGTGCTAGAAGTGGGTATTACTACTTCATTATCTTTACTGGTGATCTATCTTGATATGGATACGTCTATCTTATGAAGAATAAATTTGATTTATTTAAAATATTCAAACGATATCGAAATGAGGTAGAAAAATAACTTGGAAAGAGTATTAAAACTCTTCGATCTAATCGAGGAGGGGAATACCTTTCTAACAAGTTTCTGACATATCTATGAGAGAATAAAATTCTCTCACAATGGACCCCTCCTGGAACACCATAGCATAATGATGTATCTGAAAGGAGGAATCAAACCCTGTTAGACATGGTTCGGTCCATGATGGGGTTTATAAGTCTATCGATTTTATTTTGAGATTATGCACTAGAGACTTCCTATTTTATTTTGAATAATGTTCCGAGCAAGTCTATTGCAAAGACTGTATATGAGATATGGACTGGGCGTAAGCCGACACTCTTTTACTTTAAGATTTGGGGATGTCCAGCTTATGTTAAATAATTGTAACCAGAAAAGCTTGGACCTAGGTCCGATAAATGCTTGTTCATAGGATATCCTAAGAAAATTAGGAGTTATTACTTCTACATTGCTGAAGAATAAAAGGTGTTCATCAGCAATAGAGTAGTCTTTTTGGAAAAAAGTTTCTTAGTGAAGGAACAACTACCTCTAATGTTGAAATTAATGAAGTTTGATAGATGGAAGAACTGACACATTCTAGTAAACCTACAGAACTAGATTTGATAAGATCAAACCCAGAGCCCATTGAAGTAGCACCAAGAAGATCTGATAGAGTACCACATCAATCGGATAAATACTATGATTTCTTGGTCTGGGATGGTGATTCTATCAAACTCGATGAGAACAACGAGGATCCGATCACCTACACGGATGCCATGTAGAGGTTTGACTCCAAAAAATGGCTAAAAGCCATAAAATCCAAAATGAAGTCCATGAAAATGAACAGTGTATGGACACTAGTTGATTCACCTGAAGGGGTAAAATCCATTGGGTGTAAGTAAATTTTCAAAAGAAAAAGGGGTGCAGACGAGAAGGTGAAGACCTATAAAGCTCGTCTGGTTGCCAAGGGATATCATCAGCGTTATGGTATTGACTATGATGAGATGTTTTCTTCGATGGTATTGCTCAAATCTATTCGAATTATGCTTGTGATAGCAGCATACCTAGACTATGAGATCTAGCAAATGAATATGAAAATAGCTTTTCTAAATGAAGAGCTAGATGAAGATGTGTATATGATACAACCTGAGCGTTTCACATCCATAGACGAGTCTATGGTGTGCAAGCTTCAAAGATTCATCTATAGATTGAAGCAGGCATCATGAAGTTGGAACATGCATTTTGATAAAGTAATCAGAACGTATGGCTTCGTTAATTATGGAGAAGAACCCTATGTGTATAAATAGGCTAATGGTTCTATTATTGTATTTCTTGTATTGTATGTAGATGACATTCTCTTAACCGAAAATGGCATCCCTGCATTATAGGAAATAAAGGTTTGGCTATCATCTCAATTCTCCATGAAGGACTTGGGAGAAGCATCCTTCATTCTAGGGATGAAGATCTATAGAGATAGATCTAAAAGATTGCTTGGATTGTCCCAGTCTACGTATATTGATACTATGCTGAAATAATTCAACATGGAGAATTCCAAGAAGGGCTATCTCTCGATAGGCCATAAAATTTTGCTCTTCAAGAGGGATTGTCCGACAACTCCTCAAGAGAGAGATTGTATGAGTAGAATACCATATGCTTCGATAGTGGATTCTATTATGTACGCCATGATGTCTACGAGATCAAATGTGGCATACTCACTAGGGGTAGTGAGTAGATACCAGTCTGATCCAGATGAGAATCACTAGAAGATTATAAAAACTAACCTTAAGTATTTAAGAAATACTAAGGACCAGTGGCTCATCTATGGAGATACTGACTTGAAACTTGTAGGATATACTAATTTTAGTTTTCTGTCAGACAATAATGATAGCAAAAGTATGTCAGGTTTTGTGTTTACCCTAAATGGTGGAACAGTCTATTGGAAGAGTTCCAAGCAGCATACTATAGCCGATTCTATATGCAAGGTGGAGTATGTCACAGCGTCTGATGCTGTGAAGGAAGCTGTATGGCTGCAAAAGTTCATCAACGAGTTAGGAGTGGCACCCTTCTTAGATGATCCGATTCTGCTATACTGTGACAGCACTAGAGCCATAGCTCAAGCAAAAGAGTCGAAGGCACATCAGCACACCAAAAATATTCTACGTCACTGCCACCTTGTACGAGAGATCATGGAGCGAGGTCACATCGAGCTTCAAAAGATCGATGGAAAGGAGAACATGGCGGACCCCTTTACTAAAGCTCTCAAAATCAAAGAGTTCGACAATCACAAATGGAAGATGGGTATTCGATACTGTTTTGAGTGGCTTTAGTCTAAGTGGGAGTTGTTAAAAAATATATCCTAAAGTCAATCATCTAGGTTGTAGATAGTTGAGTTAAATATAATTATACTTAAATTATTAATGAATAAAATTATTCTTTTGGCATATTCATCACTTTGTACACCTTCCTATAATGAACTCTTCTATGATGAAGTCCTGAGGACTATTTAGACTCTACAAAGGAGGATTTGTCGTTTAGTCCTCAAACATGTTCGCGACCAAATGATTCGTTGCTATCTAGGACAACAACATATCGAGTGTAGGTCGTTGTATGCCATAAGTGTTAGTTGTCCACTAAACCAAGAAGTATGGAGATATTGTTATGGCATGCAGGTGAAGTATAGGGGTACATTTCACTG
Source organism: Cocos nucifera (assembly GCA_006176705.1). Taxonomy (NCBI): domain Eukaryota; kingdom Viridiplantae; phylum Streptophyta; class Magnoliopsida; order Arecales; family Arecaceae; genus Cocos; species Cocos nucifera. Next base: position 77,921 of record QRFJ01002145.1, on the reverse strand, counting down.
AACATGATCCAACTGTGGAGCCCTCTACTATCAAGAGTTGCTCACGAAGGATATGGGTATGAGTGTCCCTTAGATCTGAGATCACCATGGTGACCTACAAGCAACTCACTGCACTTAGGTACCAGACTATCTGAACTTCTAATTCAGTGATGGAAGGCTACTGGGTGGAGTCAAGTACTTGGCTTGTCGGTGTGTGAGTCAAGATGGGACTAACTCCTTCAAGTGTTGGAGTAAGTGCATCGCTATTTTTCAATTTAGCAAATCCTCGGTCGGGGTAGTCTATATGATGGATGCTAAATTTTGAAATACACTGTGGATTAATTTTAGGGTTGACAGTAAATCCTAAATCATTTTTTGAGCATCAAGGTCAAGGGGATGAATTATACGGTAACTATATGCCATAGATTCATCGATGTTGCATTGCAATTATTCGACTTATCCAAACGTCGGATACCATTAATAGATGGTCACATCGATTGGTATAGAAAATTAGTTTCTATGCTACCGGCTTAGGATTCGAACCTATGGGATCACACACAATAGGAGTTTCTACCTGATCTGATGGCTGATATTGAGTCTTAATGATCTAAGACTCTATGGTCAAGAGTCCCACTGGACTGGGACTCTATGATGAAGAGTCCCACTGGACTAGGACTTTGAGTCCTTCATGTCCGGGACTCTCTAATCGAGAGCCCTGATGACCTGGGACTCTATGGTCAAGAGTTTCACTAGACTAGAACTCTATAGTCAAGAGTCCCACTGGACTAGGACTCTGAGTCCTACTAATTTAAGACTCTCTAATCAACAGTCCTACTAATTTGGGACTCTATAATCGTGAGTTCGATTCATTTGGGACACTAGGTTCAAGAGTCCTACTGATTTGGAACTCTTCAAGAATTTTATATTGATGGGACTCTGCTGCTTGGTAACCCATCCAATTTGGATTCAATTTGATTGAGCGATGAGAATTCGATCAAGTTTGATTGAATTTGATTCGATTGGGTTTGACCCGATCAGGTCATAAGGTGAATTAATCGCTATGGGAGTTTTGACCCTGATTTGATCAGAATCTGGATCTAATTAATTTCTAATTTGATTAGGATTTTATTGGATTAGACTAAACCTAATTTGGTTGGATTTAACCTGGTTTGACTGACTCTAGATTAATTGGTTTCGTTGAAACCAATTAGGACCAAGTTAAATGAATTTTGAATTCAAACTCTCCCATGTGCCCACCATTTTTGACTTTTCCACTCTTATTCCATGCCCAAAATTTTGTACATAACTTTCCTATCACCCAGAAGATTTTGGTGCCCCATCTCTTATCTGCTTTTGACCTGGTCTGAGGGTTAGACCGGTTCAAAGTAAGTTGAGTTTTGAATTCAACTCAGTTTGTTGGAGATTGGAGCCAATCCAACCTTATCTGCTTTTCATGCCCTCTCTTTTATTTTTTGAATATTTTTTAGAAAAATAAAAATGTGGACACATAGAAAGAGAGTCCTTCTACATGTTAAACACATGGGAGGGGGCGTTGGATAAGTATAAGATGCTCCCTTGATTTTTGAAATCAAGTGAGTGGTTAAAACCTCCCAACCACTAGACCCTTATCACTTTCTATGTGCTTTTCCCATGGTATTCACATCAATAAATTATGAGAATTTTTTTGCATACACAAGAAGTAGTTAGAATTATATGATAAAAATTTTAGAGTGATTGAGCATTGGTTTTAGGCAAAAAAAATCTCAAAGTAAGGTGAGCAGGGTCTTGCAGCACTTTACTTTTCCCTCATGCCTCACTTCTCTTCTAATTTTTACCTCTAAGGATACCAAATTTTTAGATATGATATAAATAGGGTTTATAGATCTAAAAGTCATCTTTTCACAAAAACTTATTTCATAGAAAAACTCCACATAGAGAGGGCATGATAGGATTTTTAGTGTGCCTAGATTTTTGGGCCGAGTGAAACCCTAGATTTATGAATCTGGGTTCGGATGGAGAGATCAAGTGCTGTGAGCATCGGATCACCACCAAATTTGAAAAAAATCTTCATCATCCTCTAATTTTTATATTTTAGTTTTTTAGAGTATCAAAAAAATTAAAAAGTATATGATTGATTAGATCGATCATGATCAACCATTGAAGGCCGCAGTAAGGAGCTAGTACTCTAGTGGGGCTGATCGGGATCAGGAGATTCGTATGGACCAACCATAGAGGCTGGACATGTGTGCAGCTATGGTATTACATCAAAACATTATTTGATGGATTCAGATTATGGTGATCAGCTACCCATGAAAAGGTATTGTATTCTGAACAGATAGATGTAGTAAAAAGTTTGCTGCATAGTTTTATTTTCAGATCTATTTGAGTGCATGCATATTGTGTTTAGATCTTTAGTGTAGGACTTAATATTTTGATATGATCAAAAATTAATTACTTAGATTAATTAATTTTTTACTATATTTTAGCTATTTTTAAAAAAAACTTTGAAAGTAGCACCGTAAACCCTGCATTACATCCTTCATCCTGCCTTGTCTACCATCATACACCTCGATTTTTCTACCAAGACCGACCAGCAAATCATCCACCCAAACCTTCCATCCCTAAAAAAATCCTTCCCATTAATCCTCTCAGCCTCCACCTTCAACCCACTACTCTCGATTGGCCAATCCACAGCAATAACAAAGGTAGATCTAAGACATACCATGGAATACTCGTGCAGATTCCTGATTTCATCCTATAGAACTTCTCCTTCGCTTTCATGCACCATCAAGCTCTAATACCAAATGTAAGGAATCCTGATATCACTCTGATACCAATTATTGGTACATTATCTTGGCATCACTTAGCTCTGATGCCATATTGTGGAAGCCCTAGATCTTTAGCATGGACCATAGGAGACCTTTGACGTTCTCTAAGGCAGCGTGTCATAGATCTATCATCTAGATCTATACTGGGGCACCTTCCTTCATAAGGTTGAGGGAGGTACCCCCTCTCTCTAGGGCTTCTTCAGGAACCTAGGGTAACTACTCTAGAGAGAAGATAGAAGAAAGGTTGAAGAGAGAAAAGATCTGTATTGATTGCACCCTTTGAAACCTTAATATAACCTATGAATTTATACATAGCCATTAGGCCCAACCAAAAAACTGAAAGGAAATCCTGATTTTCCGGTCCAGTTTCGTTCAGATCTGATCAGATCAAGAGATATATTTCAAAAAATTTTCTCTTGATCCCAATCAAATCTTGATATGTTTCAGATTTGATTCTTATTATTTTAATAAAATAAAATTAAAAGATAAATTAAATCAAATTTAATTTATATGATCTGGGTAATCCAATTACCCTGTCGATGATCCTATTTGCAGCGGAAGGTTCTAGATCTTAGCCACGCAAGCGCCTAGCCTCTACCGGTATCCACTCAGGTTGGATCTAGAGATCCTCTTCTTCTCTATCATGCCTCCAAAAATTAGATCTGGATCTGATCTGGAGGATCTTCAAAACTATTTTTGAAGATGAGCAGTCGTCCTTTGCAGCAGCGCAGCCTTCTTACTTTTGATCGCATTTCTTTGATCTGAATCGCACCAACCAAGATCCAAAACTCCTTTTGGACGTGGAGAGCAAGGGGAGAAGGTGGTTTGGCATGGAGAGGGAAGGGAGAGGCAGCCTTGGGGCATGGGGAAACTATGATCTCATCATATATACAATCTGAGTTGGATACAGGGTCTTATTTATAGACTAGCTATGATCCAACTCCTCTTCTTCCCAACCAATCACAACCCTTTGTGAAATCAGATCTAAAACTGATTGGTGGGAATAGAGTCCCCTGGATTCCTCCTTAGAGGGTGCCTAAGATCAGTCAAAGTTGGTTCTTAGAAGAACTTTAATTGGAATCCAAAAAGGAGATGGAGTCCTTGTCCAACAAGGACTCCTAGGCGCCTCCAACTTGGGCACACGCCTAGGGTGGTGTGCGCCCTTCTTCTTGCCAGGTTCTGGTAGGGGGATAGGCCCCCACCAACTCTCCAATAGGTGCATGACATATGGTCAAAAGTCAAAGTGTCAATGGTCAACGTTTGACCAGTCAAAGATAGACTTTTGACCAAAGTCAAAGAACAAGAAATGGCAGGCGACCAAAAATGGTAGGTAATGTCTTATAAAATAAGACAACCTATTCTGACTTGGACAACCTCCAATCAGACCATATGAAGGCCTCTGATTGAGCACAAACTCCTTTGACTTAGATAGGACAACTTATTTATGATAGCAAAAGAAGAACGTTAGGTTCAATCGAGTGCTAGCACGATTTTCTTGAACCTAATTGAATCTCATTCAGATCAATTGAACTAGATTAGTTCAATTGATGATCACCATATTCAAACCCTTGTTTGTGTGATCCAGTTAGGTTCAGTTCTGTATGGTAATGGGATATGTCATGATCTCTATCATCGACATCATCGAAACTCCTTTCAATGGATCAGAACTCTTCTGATTCGAACAGCTAGAATGATCGATCATCTAAATCATTCTAATTGCTCCCAAAATCCACCAGTGACACCTAGCAGTATATGGTAGCAACCCATTAGAGCTGAATACGAACCTCTTAGTGCAGCTACCTGTGTGATTCAGTTCTTCTATCTTGAGCCCCGATCAGATTAGGGTTAAGGTAAACTCGTCAAATCCTAGTCTCTGTCATATGATGTAATCATTCAATTCGAGTCCAATGTGAAAATCTAAATAGAAACTCTTTCTATTATTTCACTCTACCATGGACATGGGCTTCTGGACTTGATTCTCATGATTATCATAGGGCTGCTCCTCTACCACCGAGGTAGATAGATTCCATCTTGATGCCATCCAGTTCCTACAATGAATATGTCATAGCCAACATACGCCACAGAGTTCCATATGGCTAGGAGATCGAGTAATGGTGTAGTAAAACTATAACACCCTCAAGGTGAACTATCGATGCACCTCAGATCAAAGAACCAGACACACTACTGCAGCATCAAGTCAGTCATTGATGAGAAGGTAGACTCCCTAATGACCACTCGAGGTGCTCACGCTCAGTGCCCTCGTTCTCTAACGAGTACCTGTACTCTTGCTCCGGTGTCTCCACATCGTAGACTTAAGACTCATCTACTAAAGAGAAGCGATTGTACACCAACCTTCCGGATCAATCACCATCCTCGTGATGATCCTATGGTCGGGAGCAATTATGAGTTAACAATGATTATTCATGTCTTAAATTTTCAACTCTTGAAAATATGAATTATCATTACCATTAACTCAAAGGATGTATCACAGACACTAAATACACATACGTGATAGAAACTAATCCATTTATTGCTTTTAGTCAAAATTATAATTTTGCCCCTAGAAGTGTATTAGAAGTGTCAGCCAATTCTGGCTTCTAGGGCACATATATCTAACAAAAACTTCCCTGGCTAATCTAATACATGATAGCACTCATCAAGCTCAGTACATCCATGTCTTCCATGCTCTCATCCGCTATATCTAAGCCTGACCCATACATGAGCTAGCCCCCTTAAGATCTCTCAAAATAGGCCTTAAAACCCCTAGGATAAGTTCCTATCCTAGCCCCCAACAAACCCTCGCATAGCTCTATCTGTAGACTGAGCCAGCTTAGTCTCAGCACTAAGCCGACTAATCTGAGACTGGATCAGCTCAGTTTTAGACTGGGCCAATCTAGTTGCATGCCATGTTGTAGTCCTGAATGCGCTCCTCTCTATTGGCCTATTCTCTAAGACTTAGCCGATTCAATTTCAGACAGAGCTGGCTAACCTATAGAAATGATCCTTTTCTGTAGTCTTGATTTCTTAGCTTTGGTTTCATGCTCCATCTTAAATCTCAGGTATCCAAAGCACCAACCAAGCCTCTAGAATCCTCGGAGCCAACACCTTGGCGCCTCTTATGGCCTCCCAAGACTTAGGAGCCCCATCAATCCTCACATAAATGATGATCATCTTTTGCTAAAAGGCCAACATAGATCATATTTATTATAAACAATAGTCAATAATGACAGTCACTCTAAATGACAACATTTGTATCAAAAATTAGCTTAATGATTCCTACAGCTAGGATTGGAATAGGACTTCTATCCCTAGCATTCAAGAATCTCTCACCATTTTCTAACATTCCACTTACTCAAAGTCCTTGCAATGAATTGCATAAAACTATCGGTATCTAATACTCAGATAGTATAATTATATGTACAAAAATTATAAGGTGTTATCATATAACATTCTTGATGAGCAACTCTTTATTTTTTTCTCTTGTTTAGCCTGTTGGGGTCCAGAAAAATAAGATATTCATAACAATACTTCTTCCTATGAATATGCTTCTGATAGTAAAAGCACTCTGCTTGATTTAGATTAGTCTTAGATCTTTTGTTTTCATTAGACTTAGAAGCCCCAGCATGAACCCATTCATACTGCTGAACCAAATTCAACTTTTGATACTAATTATGAAAGTTGGATTCCATAAGTCAATCACTGTCTAATAGTGAATGGATCAATTTGCATTTAGTCATAATCAAAAGAAAAGAAAATAATAACCTAAAGTATATAAATTATTTTAAGCCTAGAGACTTGACTTTAGTCTAAAGGTTCTCCTAATATTATATTCGAATTGGTAGCTTCTACCTCCAATTCGAGGAATTACTTTAATTCCCTAGCAAGTACTAGAATCCACATAGACGACTCACAAGCTTAACTTTGGCTAATCAACCCATGTGCATCTACGAGTAGGTTCTTTAACCAATTATTTATCCAAACAACTTTTAGTAATTTAATTTTATCCAGAAATCTAATCAGTAGGCTTTAGCCTCCACTGCGAGGATCTAGTTAAGTCCAACCATTAACATGACCATACTTGGTACATCTAACTAATGAATGATTAATCTCAATTTTGGTTGGTTAACCTAACCACCATTAGAGAGACACATCCAAGTCATCATATGATGAATGATAATTTCAATATCTTGATGAACACCAGATGTAAGGCACCTCTAATGTTCACCCAGGCTTTTGGATCCATTATCAAACACCTTAAGGGAAGGCTATGACTTAGTTATCTCCATAACTTTATTATTTTAAGAATCTAATAATTTTAGAAGATTTAAAATTTATTTATGATTTAAGGATAGAGAAGAAATGGATCAAATTATTTCCACTGGTTTCACCAAGTCAAATCCTCCTACTGATTTCATAAGTCATTGATAAAGACTAGGATTAATTTCAATCCACAAGCACCTAGATTAGTCTCAGTGATTTTCTATGTGACATGGGTTAGCATGAATCAATGAGTAATCTAATCAAAAGCTGATTAACCACATTAACCAAATAAGTAAAATCGATGGGAGGGTCTACCAAAACTTGCCTTAGACACTATCAAAAATGGTCAGGTAAGTAGGATGCCAATTAAAGACTATCAATCTAGAAATGCCAGACTTACCTTAGGCACTAATCAATTTATCAATTTTGATTTGGTCTGCCTAAAGATTCAGGCTCGACCACTAAGCCACGATCAGGTCCATTTATCAGATGTTTGGACTTTGATCAACTATAATTATTGAATTGATTTATAAAAAAAAATGATCTAATTCTAATTAACTATTAATTAGGTTTGATCAATTTCTTATCTTAGCCCATATTTAATCTAACCTTAAGTATAACCCAATTAATGACCTGCTCAAAGCTAACCCATAATCCTTTAACCCATGATTTATGAAATTGACTTAGAATGTTCAAATCACAAACCTAGATCAACAGTCACTTAATTCTTAATTAAGTTCAAGGCTTATGGGTTGGGGTTCAGAACCTCAGAACTAATTTTTGATTTAATCATTTGAAGTATTTTCAAAGTGTAAATAATTTACAATGAATCATATTCTATTCATATTTTAGATCTTATTTATTTCAATGTTTAGATCATATTCTAGGGGTTTTTAATATAGAATTCTATGGAAAGTAAGTTCATAATTCAAATTCCACAAAGCATATATGTCATACATATACATTCTAGATTCAAAAATCAATAATATATATCAAACATATGCAATATGAGGATGTAGATCTAAACATGAAACACATCATAGGATCTTATCTAAACGATCAAAATTAGATCATAAATTAATTAATATTAAATTTAAAATTTAAAAATAAATTATAAATTATTTAAGATTTTATCTAACTTATTTATGATTTAGGAAGATAACTTCTCCACTATAAGGGATAAACCTTACAACAGGATAATCTTATAATTAGTATGTACAATCCTGATATTATTTAGATCTTATCTAAATAATCTAAATAGATCTAACATCTATTTATTTTAGATTTAAATTAAAAAAATAAATCATAAATTTACTTAGATCACATCTAACTTATTCATGATTTAAATTTATAAATCAGCACATACTAGGATAATCTTTTTCTTATAAGAGATTAACCTTACAACAAGATAATCTTATTATCAGTATGTGTAATTTTTAATTTTTATTTTTAGTTTTATTTTAAAGCATGCATAATCATATCATAAAAGAATCTTGCTTTGATACCACTATAGAAAAAATAAATAGATTTTCATGCATATATTTTGAAACTTTTTCAAAATCAGATGCAGTGGAAGACATAGATTAAACTATTTAACCTAATTATGTATGTGATCGAATTACTAAACCTTACTTCTAGGATCTATGATATATCATGATGCAAGCATAAATCTGAAAATTTAAATAATGATTGGTATTGATCATATCAATATCCTAGATTTAAAATATTCTGAAAACCTTAGATCGCATCTAGATCAGAAAAGAGATATGATCTCTTATCTTTGCATGAGTCGAGAACACCACAGCTGAAATCCAACATCGTCATTCATTGCTTGAAGCTGCACAGCATATCTAGCTGCTATGGATAGTCTACATACGATTGCTATGCAGATCGGAGGTTCATCGAATAAAGATCTGCTCAAAGTGCTTGCTTCTCGGGGATCCCTCCTTATAGTTGATCTGTAAAAAATTATTTAGATTTCTAAAACCATCCAAGAGATGAAGAATAAGAGGAGGATGAAGGAAGAAGACCAACTTTTGGATCTTCAAAGAAGTAGAAAAGAAAAGGCTTGAAGAAAAACCTTTAAGAGAAGACTCATCTTCTCTTCAGGACATCAACCTGTTAGATATGTGTGCCTTAGAAGCTAGAATAGGCTAACACTTGTAATACACATCTAAGAAAAAAATTATAATTTTGACTATAAATAATAAAATGAATTATTTTCTATCACAATGTGTATTTGAAAGTGCCTGTGATACATCCCTTGAGTTAATGATAATGATAGTTCATATTTTCAAGAGTTGAAAATTTAAGACGTGAATTTTTATTATTAACTCATAAAATGCTTCCGATCGTAGGATCATCATGAGGATGGTGATTGATCTGAAAGGTTAGTATAGATCACTTCTTTAAGATAGATGAGTCTTAAGTCTATGGTGTAGAGACACCAGAGCAAGAGTACAGGTACCCATTAGACAACGAGGGCATTGAGCATGACCACCTCATGAAGTCATAAGAAAGTCTACCTTCTCATCGATGACTGGCTCGAAGCTGTAGTGGCGTGTCTGATTCTTTGACCTAAGGTGCGTTGATAGTTCACCTTGAGGATGTTATAGTTTAACTACACCATGACTCAATCTCCTAGACATTCAGAATTCTGAGGTGTATGTTGGCTATAGCATATTCATTGTAGAAATTGGATTGCACCAATAGAGAATCTATCTACCTCGGTAGATGAGGAGTAGTCCTATGATGATCACAAGAATCAAGTCCATAAGTCCATGGCCATGGCAGAGTGAAATAATAGAAAGAGTTTCTATTAAGGTTTTCACATTGGACTTGAATCGAATGATTAATCATATGATGGATATTAGGGTTTAACGAGATTACCTTAACCCTAATCCTGTCGAGACTCAAGATAGAAGAACTTAATCACACAGGTAACTGCACCAAGAGGTTTATTCTCAGTTCTGATGGGTTGCCATCCTATGCTACTAGGTGTCACTGATGGATTTTGAGAGCAATTAGAATGATTTAGATGATCCATCATACTAGTTTGAATCAGAAAAGTTCTGATCCATTGAAAGATATTTCAATGATGTCAATGATAGAGATCACGACATATCTTATTATCATATAGAACTGAACCTAACTAGATCACACAAATAAGAGTTGGATCTGAATATCATCAATTGGACTAACTTAGTTCAATTGATTTGAATTAGATTCAATTAGGTTCAAGAAAATCATGCTAGCACACGATTGAGCCTAATGTTTTCCTTTAATTATCATTAAAAGTTGTCTCGACTGAGCCAAATATGTTTGGGCTCACTCAAGTACCTTTACTTAGTCTGACTGGAGCTTGTTTAGGTCAGAAAAGAATTGTCTTAATTTATGAGATGAATTTGAGACAACACCTACCATTTTTCATCACCTGCTAAATCCTGTTTTGGATATTTGGTCAAACATTGATCTTTGATACTTAGACATCTACCCATGTGTCAAGCCATCATAGGAGAGATTTCTTGGACCAGTCCACTTGCTAAAAAGTAGATGGATAAGTGGTGCATGCCTAGGGAGGTGTGCACCCATGGATAAAGCATCTGGAGTTCCGTACAGATGGGACTCCAATTCTTTCAGGGTTTCTACATAGGTGGCGCTAAAGACTTGTCTTTGATCAGTCTTGGCGCCATCTAAGGATGATTTAGAGGGGCTCTCATCTGCTTCGATCTGATGATTTCATCCCATTAATCAGATTTAGATCTGATAGCATAAAAGGTCATGATTGGCCAAGATGATGTGGCACTGCAAGGTGCAACAGGGTCTACAAAAACCCTGTCTGCGCCAAGATCAAAAAAAAAAGCTCTACCCATAGCCCATGCCACAAGACTACCCCTCTCCATCCTCCATGCCATCTTTAGGTCTTCTCTCTCCTATCCATGCCTAAGAATTTTTGGGCTTCAATTTATTGCGATCCAAGGAAGAGAAAGATGACAGAAAAAGGAAGAAGGCAGCACTGCTGCCAAAGACAACTCACATCGTCGAAAGAAGTTTTTAAAATCTTCAAAATTAGATCCAAATCTAATTTTTGGAGAGGTGATAAAGAAGAAGATGATCTCTAGATCCTACCCAAGTGGATACTGGTAGAGGCCAGGCACTTGCGTGGCTAGATCCAGAACCTCAGGCAGACATCAAGATCATCACAAGGTATTAGATTACCCTCAATAAGGTAAATTAAATTAAATTAAATTTATTCTTTATTTTATTTTATTAGATTAATAATATTAGATTTGGAAAGTCTCAAATTTGATCTAAATCTAGGAGAAAATTTTTTGAAATATCTCTCTTGATCCAATCAGATCTGAACGAATCTGATCCAAAAAATTAGGTTTTTCCTTCAACTGGTATCAGAGCTAAGTTGCATTTTTCATTAGATCTAATTTTAATTTATTCTGATCTAATAATTAGATGATTTTAGATATCACATAATATATGATTAGATATAAAATTAAAAAAATAAATAATTTAGATCTAAGTTGCACAAGATGCATGACTAGATGTAGAATAGAATTATTCTATGTATAATCCTGCATGATCATAATTTAATTTGATTAGTTATGATTTTTATATATATTTATTTATTATTTTTTAATATTATAAATATTATAATAAGATCTAAAAAATAAAAAATAAAGTTATTTAATTTTTGTTCATATGAGATATGATGAATGCATGTTTAGACTAGTTGCAGAATAGTTCTACATAATTATCTAGAATAGAATTTAATTTGACATGATCAATTTAAATTTAATTTTTTATATGATTATGAGATAATTTAGATCCAAAAACATGCATGATATGATACATGAAGATGTATGCAAAACATGTCTAAAGTTAGATCAATTTTATATATGAGATATATGATATAGATCTAACTAGTTTTGTAGTTTTCATATTTCTGATTAAGGCATTCCCCTTGGCCGTCTGATCATAAGAACAAAGTAGGGTTTAAAATCCCCTCTCCTCCCATTCGATGGGATGTTCATATGATGTGTAGGGGTGCTGCGCATTCATCCTTAATCAGAAATCTAAAACTTATTTTCTGCAAAATCCTAGATCCTGAAATTCTAGAATTTTATTTACATATTTTGTTTGTGAACCCTAAACTTAATTAAGACTTAAGATTATGAAATATGTTAAGTTTAAAAATTGAGAATTTTTGGATTTAAGACATTCATAAAATTGGGTTCGAGCTTGTGGCTTGGGTAGCACAATTAGGTCTAGCAGTTGATCAAATCGAATCAAGAGTTGGTTAGATGGGATCAAGAGTGCATAAATTGACTAGCCTAATAGGATTAAGTCTGGGTCAAGATTGAATCACATAAGTGATCGATCAAGCTAAGACCTAATTAGGCTCAGTGGTTAGAGTCTGGATTGTAAGCTAACCTGAATGATTCTGGCTCAATAATTTAGTGTCTAAGGTAAGTCTGGCAGATACGATCGATTAGTTTTTAATTGGGAGCTACCCGACTCGAATGCATTCTTGTCGAGTTAATGGCATATCCCTTCCACCGGTCTTATTTATCTGGCCATATTTGTCGATCCAGTCCTGATCTAAGGTGGTTAACAATCCGAGCTATCCCATGCCACTAGGTTAGTCATAATTATTATGGCTATTGTAAGTCAAGTTTAAAGAAACCTAAATCAAATCATCCTAAGAAAAGATTAAGTCTAAGATCTTCCATCATTATTGATATGCGGGCCCTTCCCAGGGTTGATTATTCTCGACTGATCATAGTGGTTCAACTGCACCAGAAAGACGTAACCATGTCTATTAGGCATTGGATGCTACAGGCTGGAGGATAAATTGGGCTCAATATTTTGGATATGGTGAGAGACCCAATTAAGAATTCAATCTATGCAAATGATGGGTCTGACTTAACTAAGGAGTGGCAATATTCCAGGCATGATGAGATTCATGAATTAGAGACCAAGTTTAGGTGCACCATGATTAGTGAATCATTGAACAAGAGTTGTCCACTCATTGGCTAACCCATCATCAATAACTATTAGGTGAGGTAATGAGTCAGTTGATGGGACTGCACCACCCATTAGAAATCTATAATCATGGAGATTTTTGCATCTCTATAGAGGGAGTGTAGGGATTCGAGAAAATAGTGGGAGCTAATTTATTTAAAAATTAAATTTCTAAATAAATTGATCAAGTCTTAATTATAATATCTAACTAGAAACTTTAACTCTCTACAGAAAAAGCGAAATGTCTGCATCCAACCCACTAGCATGTATCCTAGACACCTATAAACTAATCGAATCCAATTACAAGGATTGGCTTTGGAACTTTAAAATCATTTTGGATTCTGAGAAGTTAACTCATGTATTAGATCAAGATCCTCCCACCTTACCAACACGTCCATCTACTAAACAGAGAGCATCTCTTGATAAGTGGATGGACGAAGATAACAAGACCAAATACTACATGTTAGGCTCGATGTCTGATCAGCTTCAGCGCCAACATGAAGATATCAGGACTGCCTGCCAAATATTGGCTTACCTACAAGAGATGTTTGGTGAACAAAATCGCATAGCCAAATATCAGATCACTAAACGACTATTCAAGACTAAAATGTGTGATGGATAGTCAGTCCAAGATCATTGTCTGATGATGATCAAGGACTTGGAAGAGCTTGAGAAGCTTAGAGTGAAGTTGGACCTAGATCAGTAGAATGATATAATTCTGCAATCCTTGACTGATGCATATGGGCAGTTGAAAGGGGCACGATGCTGTCGTTAAGACACCGTGTTTATCAATTTAAATTCGACTCTTTACTTTTTAAACTAACTAAAAATTATGAAGAAAGTGGTGAGTCGGGTCGAATCCACAGAGAGGCAATGATTTATTTCTAAAATCTTTGATTCTTTTTTTTTTCAAGAAAAGAAAGCAAGGATTTTTTTTAAAAAAATTAAAGTCAAAAAATAGATCTATAAATAAAAATAGAATTTAAATTATGTAAAAATAAATTTGATACTAAGATCTACTATTTAGATCTTAGCAACTACTTATAGTAAAATTAAAAAGCAATAAAGAACAAATAATTTAAAGAGCTAGAATTGAAAAGAATAATGAAACTTTCTTTATTAAATTTAAAACTAAGATGCAGAATTTAAATACAAGAAATTAAAGAAAATTCAGAATTTTAATACAAGAAATTAAAGGAAAAAGACTAGATGGAGATCGCAGATCGGCGTAGGCATGAAGATGGCGTAGAAGACCGGCTCTTCTTCTCAGCACCGCAGCTTTGAAGCAACCTTTAATCCAGAGCTTGACTTCCACCCTATACCTTAGCTTCCCTTCCAACCCTCCTCCTCTTTCTTAGAGGCTTAGGATCCTTTTTATAGAGCTAGAAGAGGTAGATATTTATTTCTAAAAGCAATATGGGACTAATTTCCTTTGTAATCATAAAAATCTGAATAAAATTTGAATAAAAACAACTCTGTTATGACTCTGGTAAATCTGGTAAAATCTGGCTATTCGATAGAAATCGAACGGTTCAAAAATCGTCAAAATCGGATGCCTATCAGCCCAGATCAGCTCGAATTAAATTCTGGCCGTCCGATCGCGCTTGATCGAGGAAATCTGGCCGCAAATCGCGCTTCGGGAGTCCTGATCACCGTCGGGAGCGTTCTGGACCATCGGATCGAAGCTGGAATCAGGCGCTGCCATTTGATGGTGATCCGAGTGAAATTGGCAACCGAAAAAAATGCTGACCGTCCGATCTTAACCGCAATCAACCGCAGCCGTCCGATCGCGCAATTACTGTTCCCATGGACCGCGTAGACCGGCCGCACCGCACACCGCAACCAATCAACGCTTCTGTCACCGAGTGAAATGACCAGATTGCCCTGTGAGCCGCGATAAATTTCTGTAGACCCTTTAAGGGTCTAGGTCCACCACGTGGCAGGCTCTGATTCGCCGGACTTTGCTGAGCTGGCGGTCCACGCCTGGATCGTAGACCGGCTGATGGCTTCAACGACTGAGTCGGCTTTGATGGCTCGGCTTGGCTTGGTGGCTCGGCTTGGCTTGGTGGCTCGGCTTGCGGAGCCGGATTGAGCCATTTTCTTTTTTTATTTAATTTTTATTTATTTTATAATTTTTAAAAATTCATATCTTTTCCATTTTAGCTCCGTTTTACTTGAAATTTATTTCGTTGTGATCAAAAAAATGAGCTCTTTCTTTTGATAATAAAATTTTATTTTTTAATTTTTATTTATTTTTTATTATTTTTTTAATTAATTTTTTAATTAATAAAAATATGAATTTTTTCAAAAATTATATATAAATTGATTGATAATTCTTAAAAATTAATATAAATTAATTAATAAATTAATACTTTTATTGGTGAATTTATGATGCTTATCACACCCCCCAACTTAAGCTTTGCTCGTCCTCGAGTAAAGAAAGAATTTAGTTTAGATCAATTACCATATTTTGTTGAGATCCTCCTTCACAAAAATAAATCTAGGATTTAAGATCAAAAGTTTAGACAGTATCACTAACTAAGTATTGAGTTTCAGAAGTAAATTTCACGGCAGATTAATCAGAAACTTTCTTAGAGTTCATCTAAAGATTTTCAGCACTTTGTGTCGTGAATACTAACTTAGCATTTGGGTGTTGATTCAAAGGGCAAATGAATCTTCTTTTTATCACCTATTTTGGTTAGTTTTATATACTCCCAAGTTAAGTGCATGAATTAAGGTAGCTTTCACACTGCTTTTTTTTTTTTTTTTTTTTTTTTTTTTAAATTGTGCTGAGCATCCTGGCCTTCCCTTCACCATTTGATGTGAACTTCTACATTTAAGGTGCAAAGTTCTAGTTTAGGGCAATCCACATATACTCTATTTTTTTGCACTTTTTTTTTTTTTTTTTTTTTTTTTTTTTTAGAAAGCAGGTAGCTCTTTCCTTAAATTCAAGTTTCTTTAATTGAAGTATATATAAACCATCAATTTTTAGTGATAATTGAATCCTCAATTTAGCCTTATAATCAAACACCTGCTGTGCTTCATTAGTGTGCATGTGCAAGTAGAAGTGCTGTTAGCCTTTAAATGACCTAAGTAGGTTGCTAATGGTCTGACCAAATAATCTGCTTCTTGACTCGCTACCATTATTAGTTAATACTTTCTAACTTTATTACTTGTCCTAGTTTATTTTGCTTAAGATTCTCTTTCCCAAAATATGGTTTGTTCAA
>QRFJ01002145.1:0-60591 GCA_006176705.1 Cocos nucifera | reverse complement strand
AACTCATCCTCCAGCCCATAGCATCCAATGCCTAATAGACATGGTTGCGTCTTCCCGGTGCAACTGAGCCACTGTATCCAGCCGAGAACAATCAACCCCGGGAAGGGCCCGCACATCTACAATGGTGGAAGACCTCAGACTTAATCTTTTCTTAGGGAGAATTGATTCAGGTCTCATTAAACTAGACTTGGCTTAGTCATAACAATTATGACTAACCTAGTGGCATGGGTTAGCTCGGATTATTGACCACCTCAGATCAGAACTGTGTCAACAGATATGGCCAGGTAAGTGAGACCGGTGGAAGGAATATGCCATTAACTCGCACAAGAACGCATTCAGGTCGAGTAGCTTCCAATTAAAAATCAGTCGGTCGTCTGTGCCAAACTTACCTTAGACACCAAATTGTTGAGTCAGAACCAATTGGGTTAGCCTACAATCCAGACTCTAACCTCTGAGCCTAATTAGGTCTTGCTTGATCGTGACTCGATCTTGACCCAGACTTAATCCTATTAGGCTGGTCAATTTAAGCATTGTTGATCCCATCTAACCAACTCTTGATTCGGTTTGATCAACCGCTTAGACCTAATTGAGCTACCCAAGCCCGAACCCAGTATTATGAATATGTCTTAGATCTAAAATTCTCAATTTTAGACCTAATTAATATTTCCATAAACTTAATTCTTAATTAAGTTAGGGTTCATAAACAAAATATGCACAATAAATCCTAGGGTTTCAGGATCTAGGGTTTTGCAGAAAGTAAGTTTTGGGATTTCTGATTAAGGACGAACACGCAGCACCCCTACACGTCATAAGAACACCCCATCGAATGGGAAGAGAGGGCCTTTAAACCCTTCTTCGTTCTTATGACCGGACGGCCAAGAGGAACGCCTTAATCAGGAACATGTCAATATCTACAAAACAGTTTATAGATCTATATCATATATCTCATATACAAATTTAGATCTAATCATGGCATATTTTGCATACATCTCATGTATCAAATCATGCATATTTTCAGATCTAAATTATCTCATAATAATCTAAAAAATTAGATTTAAATTGATCTAATCAAAATAAATTCTAATCTAGACAATTATGTAGAACTATTCTACAACTAGTCTAGTCATGCATCTATCATATCTCATATGATATTTAAAATTAAATAATTTTTATTTGCTGTTTATCAGATGTCAAATATCAAAGTGAAATCTTTGAGGATTATTAGAAATACTTTAGTAAATATTTTCTGACTTTTATTACTTTTTTTTTATTTTATATGGGGTTGAAGGGAAATCCTGATTTCCCGGTCCAGGTTCGTCCAGATCTGATTAGATCAAGAGATATATTTCAAAAATTTTCTCTTGATCTCAATCAGATCTTGATATGTTTCAGATCTGATTCTTATTATTTTAATAAATAAAATAAAATAAGATAAATTAAATCAAATTTAATTTACCTGATTTGGGTAATCCTATTACCCTGTAGATGATCCTGATTGCAGCGGAAGGTTCTGGATCTTAGCCACGCAAGCGCCTGGCCTCTACCGGTATCCACTCGGGTTGGATCTGGAGATCCTCTTCTTCTCTATCACACCTCCAAAAATCAGATCTGGATCTGATCTGGAGGATCTTCAAAACTCTTTTGAAGATCTGCAGTCGTCCTTTTGCAGCAGCGCAGCCTTCTTGCTTTTGATCGCCTTTCCTTGATCTGAATCGCACCAAACTAAGTCCAAAACACCTTTTGGACGTGGAGAGCAAGAGGAGAAGAGACTATGGCATGGAGAAGGAGGGGAGAGGCAGCCTTGGGGGGGGTATCTAATAGCATTCACATTAGAATTAGGGTTGGGCGCAGGGTCTTATTTATAGACCTCTTGTGATCCAACTCCTCTTCCTCTCAACCAATCACAACCCTTTGTGAAATCAGATCTAAATCTGATTGGTTGGAATAGAGACCCCTGGATTCCTCCTTAGAGGGCGCCTAAGACCAGTCAAACTGGATTCTTAGTAGAACTCTGATTGGAATCCAAAAGGGAGGTGGAGTCCTTGTCCAACAAGGACTCCTAGGCGCCTCCTACTTGGGCTCACGCCACCCTTGGCGTGCGCCCTTCTCCTTGCCAGGTTCTGGCAGGGGGACAGGCCCCCACCAGCTCTCCAATAGGTGCATGACATGTGGTCAAAAGTCAAAGGGTCAATGGTCAACGTTTGACCAGTCAAAGGTAGACTTTTGACCAAAGTCAAAGAACAAGAAATGGCAGGTGACCAAAAATGGCAGGTAATGTCTTACAAATAAGACAACCTATTCTGACTTGGACAACCTCCAGTCAGACCATATGAAGGCCTCTGATTGAGCACAAACTCCTTTGGCTCAGTCAGGACAACTTATTTATGATAGTAAAAGAAGAACGTTAGGTTCAATCGAGTGCTAGCACGATTTCCTTGAACCTAATTGAATCTCATTCAGATCAATTGAACTAGATCAGTTCAATTGATGATCACCAGATTCAAACCCTTGTTTGTGTGACCCAGTTAGGTTCAGTTCTGTATGGTAATGGGATATGTCATGATCTCTATCATAGACATCATCGAAACTCCTTTCGATGGATCAGAACTCTTCTGATTCGAACAGCTAGAATGATCGATCATCTAAATCATTCTAATTGCTCCCAAAATCCACCAGTGACACCTAGCAGTATATGGTGGCAACCCATCAGAGCTGAATGCGAACCTCTTGGTGCAGCTACCTGTGTGATTAAGTTCTTCTATCTTGAGCCCCGATCAGATTAGGGTTAAGGTGAACTCGTCAAACCCTAGTCTCTGTCATATGATGTAATCATTCGATTCGAGTCCAATGTGAAAATCTAAATAGAAACTCTTTCTATTATTTCACTCTGCCATGGCCATGGGCTTCTGGACTTGATTCTCATGATCATCATAGGGCTACTCCTCTACCACCGAGGTAGATAGATTCCCATCTTGATGCAATCCAGTTCCTACAATGAACATGTCATAGCCAACATACACCTCAGGGTTCCATATGGCTAGGAGACCGAGTAATGGTGTAGTCAAACTATAACACCCTCAAGGTGAACTGCCGATGCATCTCAGGTCAAAGAACCAGACACACTACTGCAGCATCGAGTCAGTCATTGACGAGAAGGTAGACTTCCTAATGACTACTCGAGGTGGTCACGCTCAGTGCCCTCGTTCTCTAACGAGTACCTGTACTCTCGCTCCGGTGTCTCCACACCGTAGACTCAAGACTCATCTACTAAAGAGAAGCGATCGTACACCAACCTTCCGGATCAATCACCATCCTCGTGATGATCCTATGGTCGGGAGCTGTTTATGAGTTAATAATGATTATTCATGTCTTAAATTTTCAACTCTTGAAAATATGAATTATCATTACCATTAACTCAAAGGATGTATCACAGACACTAAATACACATGTGTGATAGAAAATAACCCATTTCATTAATTATAGTCAAAATTATACAATTTTGCCCCTAGAAGTGTATTACAAGTGTCAGCCAATTCTGGCTTCTAGGGCACATATATCTAACAATTCCTTCTTGCCTATGGTTCTTAATTCAGAGTTCTTCTTCTTTTCTTCAATTCAGGAGGAACTAGGTCAGGTAAATCTCTACCGTGATGACGTGCTTGTATTTTTAATTTTTTTTTTTAATTTATTTATTTTTTAAGAAAAGAAGAGA
This sequence comes from Cocos nucifera, assembly GCA_006176705.1. NCBI lineage: Eukaryota > Viridiplantae > Streptophyta > Magnoliopsida > Arecales > Arecaceae > Cocos > Cocos nucifera. Next base: position 56,879 of record QRFJ01002145.1, on the reverse strand, counting down.
GAAAGAAAGAAGAGGAAAAATCCTAAAGAATCTTAAATCTGGAGAAGATAGGGAGGAGTTAATTTTTATGTTAGATATTATTTGGCAAACAAGTTAGGCAATCAATCCTGACTAAGAGTTATCCTAGATCTAGACAGCTCCTAACTGCCAAGATCACCTTCAAGCCCTCCAAATAGAGGATTAACCAATCAACTGGCCAGGTAAGTGTAAAGTCGGTGGGAGTCCCTCCGTTGCTTGCCTTAGACACCAATTGTGCTTGGCCAGGTAAGCGAACAGAACCAATTAAGTAACCACCTTCTTTCGGGCCCAATCGTCCCTGAACCACTTTCCTAGACACCAGTCAAATTGATTAATCCTAACTTGGTTCAACTCTTAGGATTTCTTATCCTATTGAGCTCGAATATCCTTAAAGGTTAATGTCTAATTGATTTTAAGAGTTAAGGTTTGGGTTAATGCAGGATGCTGGTTGGTTGTTTGTGGGCTAAGGAAGGGTGATCAAATCCCCACCTTATCTTGTTTAATGGGTTGTGCCCTTAATTTGGTTTAATATGAAATATGCAAAAGAAAAAAAAATTTCCAATCAAAGAGTTCTATGCAATTTAAACTAATTAATTAAATTATAAAAAGGCTTACCTTGACTCCAGCAATCACCAAAAATAAGAATAAAAACTAATATGATGGATGCTCTAAATAATTAGGGTTTCTAATCTTGTGATGAGATTTTTAATTAGGTTTATGTAGGTAATATTTTTAATTAATTTAAAATAAAGCAAATATTAAAAATAAAGAAAGAGATTTAGGGTTTAGGAATGATCTCACCGAATAGGATTGAGAGTTTTGTTCGTGCCCTAATCTTCCTTGTTCCTTTTTTTTTTCTTTTCTACAAAATAAATAAAAAAAATAATGAGTAGGCAGTAAAAAAAATCAAAGAAATAAAGAAATTTTAATTTTTATGCCTCCCCGGCAACGGTGCCAAAAACTTGATAGGGACACGATGCTGTCGTTAAGACACCGTGTTTATCAATTTAAATCCGACTCTTTACTTTTTAAATTAACTAAAAATTATGAAGAAAGTGGTGAGTCGGGTCGAATCCACAGAGAGGCAATGATTTATTTCTAAAATCTTTGATTCTTTTTTTTTTTCAAGAAAAGAAAGCAAGGATTTTTTTTTAAAAAAATTAAAGTTCAAAAAATAGATCTATAAATAAAAATAGAATTTAAATTATGCAAAAATAAATTTGATACTAAGATCTACTATTTAGATCTTAGCAACTACTTATAGTAAAATTAAAAAGCAATAAAGAACAAATAATTTAAAGAGCTAGAATTGAAAAGAATAATGAAACTTTCTTTATTAAATTTAAAACTAAGATGCAGAATTTAAATACAAGAAATTAAAGAAAATTTCAGAATTTTAATACAAGAAATTAAAGGAAAAAGACTAGATGGAGATCGCAGATCAGCGTAGGCATGAAGATGGCGTAGAAGACCGGCTCTTCTTCTCAGCACCGCAGCTTTGAAGCAACCTTTAATCCAGAGCTTGACTTCCACCCTATACCTTAGCTTCCCTTCCAACCCTCCCCTCTTTCTTAGAGGCTTAGGATCCTTTTTATAGAGCTAGAAGAGGTAGATATTTATTTCTAAAAGCAATATGGGACTAATTTCCTTTGTAATCATAAAAATTCTGAATAAAATTTGAATAAAAATAACTCTGTTATGACTCTAGTAAATCTGGTAAAATCTGGCTATTCAATAGGAATCAAACGATTCAAAAATCATCAAAATCGGATGCCTATCAGCCCAGATCAGCTCGAATTAAATTCTGGCCGTCCGATCACGCTTGATCGAGGAAATCTGGCCGCAAATCGCGCTTCGGGAGTCCTGATCACCGTCGGGAGCATTCTAGACCATCGGATCGAAGCTGGAATCAGGCGCTGCCATTTGATGGTGATCCTAGTGAAATTGGCAACCGAAAAAAAATGTTGACCATCCGATCTTAACCGTAATCAACCACAGTCGTCCGATCGCGCAATTACTGTTCCCATGGACCGCGTAGACCGGCCGCACCGCACACCGCAACCAATCAATGCTTCTGTCGCCGAGTGAAATGACCAGATTGCCCTATGAGCCGCGATAAATTTCTGTAGACCCTTTAAGGGTCTAGGTCCGCCACGTGGCGATCTCTAATTCGTCGGTTTCTGCTGAGCTGGCGGTCCACGCCTGGATCGTAGACCGGCTGATGGCTTCAATGGCTGAGTCAGCTTTGATGGCTTGGCTTGGCTTGGTGGCTCGGCTTACGGAGCCGGACTGAGCCATTTTTTTTTTTATTTAATTTTTATTTATTTTATAATTTTTAAAAATTCATATCTTTTTCATTTTAACTCTGTTTTACTTGAAATTAATTTCGTTGTGATCAAAAAAATGAGCTCTTTCTTTTGATATTAAATTTTTTTTTTTAATTTTAATTTATTTTTTATTATTTTTTTAATTAATTTTTTAATTAATAAAAATATGAATTTTTTAAAAATTATATATAAATTGATTGATAATTCTTAAAAATTAATATAAATTAATTAATAAATTAATACTTTTATTGATGAATTTACGATGCTTATCAGCAGTTCATCATGAACTACCATATGCATAAACTTTAAAATACTCTGGCCGAGCTTATGAACATGTTGGTTATTGCTGAGCTTTCAATGAAAGATTCTAAAGGCTCAGTATTTGCTATGGAATGGACTTTGTTGGGAATAAACTCTGCTCCCACCGAAGTCCTGTTTGATGCTTAGGCTGGTGCAACCGATAGTCACGAAAGGGCTTCAGCGGACGAGCTTTGGCTGAACTCCTTTAGTTGGTCAAGATCATTCGGCCGAACTCCTCAACGATCATGCCTCGATCGAACTCCTCAACAGACAAACTTCTTAGCAGTCGAACTCCAGTCGGATGCCTTCCAGACATCCCCTCGATCAGACTTCTTCAAGAGTCGGACTCCTCCCAGACATCCCCTCAGTCGAGCTTCTTCAAGAGCCAGACTCCTCCCAGACATCCCCTCAACCGGACTTCTTCAAGAGCTAAACTCCTCTCAGACACCTCCTTCGATCGAATTCCTGGATCCCTCCTTCAGACGGATGCCTAGGGAAGCCGAACTCCTCCCGAGCTCCTTCAGCTATTATTTCTCTCGGGCGACCCTCTCCAGCCATATTCCCTTTAGAAGTCTGAACTCCTCCGAAATGGGTACACGTCAAAGCTCTTCAACCCTCCATTCGACCTCGAGTGGCTCAGTATCAGATGGCTGCAGCCATCACCATCAGTCCATCGCAGGCAACAACGATCTGCTATCAGGCGGCGATGGCTGTCACCATCAACCCGCTGCAGGCGACAGCGACCCGCTACCAGGCGGTGATGGCTGTTACCATCAATCCATTGCAGATGGCACTATAGATGGCGCCTTCCCTCGGGACTGACTCCATCAGACCTCGAGCGACCCGCTATCTGATAGCTGTAGCTGCCACCATCAAGCTCTGCCTATAAAAAGGACCCTTCAGATATGCTAACCCTAAGCTCTAAGCTCTCCTCTGCTTCTCTAAACTCTGTCGAACTCATTTCAGAGCATTCCATTCCTGTTGGCCAGAGCTGACTTGATCATCGGAGGGTCCTGCCAGAGCCACCCCCCCATCGGCTCCGAATGGGACTTTATTTTGTAGGTCTCTGATGGCGACCTCATCCACCTTTGCTCCAACTGATTTCGATGATGACTAGATTCTACGTCAACAGATTGGCGCTAGAAGGAGGGCCCCATCTGCCTTCGAGGTTCCCTTATTCTTAAAGGAGTGCTCAGCGATGACCTCCCTTCTTTCCCTCTAGAATTCTTTCTCGAAAAAAAATGCCCCTCAAGAGAGCTTCGACCCAACGATCGGCAACCTCCATGACCTGATTTCGTTCAGATCCGTCCGCTCCCACTCCAGCCTCAGTGACTTAGGTTTCATCTATAGCCACGGTGGATGCGGAGCAGTTCAACCTGCTCGTCCAGTAGGTTCGTGGTCTTATGAAAGCGATGCAGGCGGTGCAGGCCATGCACCAGCAGGCCCTAGCACTAGCTCAACCGACGTGGGATTCTCCAAAGCCGTGCGGTCCGATCCAGGAGTGACCGACTTGGGCTACCCAACCTCCGATCCTCGAAAGAGGGAGGCAAAGAAGGGAGAGCCCTTGCTCGGACCATGGCTCGACCCAGGGTGAAGCTTCACACCCATTCTACTGAAAAACCTTGGAGATCAAAGACCGTGAAGATCTCTTGGATCAAAAGCTCTTAGAAATGAGCCGACGAATCGAAGAACTTCGTCACACTCCCTCCTCACATGGTAATGACATTTGCACTGACCCTCCATTTTTGCAGAAAATTATGTAGGAACCGATCCTACCGAACTTCAAGCTCCCGTAGTTTGAAAGTTATGATAGGACCACCGATTCGGTCGACCACCTAGAAGCCTTCCGAATAATGATGTTGCTCCATGGCGCGCCAGATGCTATCTTGTGCCGGGCTTTTTCCTCTACCCTTAAGGGAGCTGCCAGGAACTGGTACTCAACGCTCAAGCCGAGTAACATCTTATCATTTGACCAAATGAGTCAACAGTTTACAGCCCACTTCATCAGTAGTAGGCAGCCATGCCGAGGTTCGGATTTCTTGATGGCCATTAAGTAGAAGGAGGGAGAACCCATCCGGGCTTTTGTCATTCGATTTAATGCTGCTGCGGTGGAAGTCTGGATCCTAGACTAGTCGGTCGCCATGGTCGCCCTCAAGGGTGGCCTTCAGAAGAATGACTTGCTATTCTCCCTAAAAAAGAAGTATCCCAGGGATTTTGCTGACATTCTAGCTCAGGCCGAAGGGTATGCTCGGGCAGAGGAGGCCTTCAAGGCCGAGGATGATGAAGCCAATGGTAAGCGGTGAATCGGTGAGCCGAGTAGGCCCATCGAAGAAGGGAAGCGGAGTGAAGCTCGGCCGCCTTCCTGGACTCCTTTCAATCGTAGGTGAGCCCGAACTCCCCCTCGGACCCTGAGGCGGGGAAGCCCCGATGGAAGGGCACGTCAAGGTTCTCCCCAGCACCGAAGTTCTCCTTGATGAAGATTTCATAACTACGCCCTCCTTAATGCTCCAAAGACCCAAGTGCTAATGAAAATCAGGGAACAACTTCCGAGGCCGGAGAGGATGCGTTCCCACCCCAGCAAGCATGATCCCAATAAGTTCTATCTTTATCATCTTGACCACAGCCACGAAACTGAGTGCGTCCAACTCTAGGACGAGATCAAAGAGCTCGTCAGGCGAGGTAGACTCGGTCGATTCCTATAGAGATGGCCTGAAGAGTGGAAGGGTCGGCTAAGGGCATTACCACCAAGTGGGGAGAACCAGCAAGAAGATCGGCCGCCTCTCGAGGTCATCAATACTATCTCGGAAGGACTTCAATAGGGGAGGCCAGTGGATCCAAGGGACCGATGAAGAGACGGGGCATCGTGGAACCCGTGGCCTTCATTGAGGTGGACGGTTAGGGGATCCAATTTTTACACAATGACGTGGTTGTAATTTTTTTGAACATTGCTAACTACGATGTACATCGCATTTTGGCGGATAATGGAAGCTCGGTAGATATATTATTTTACGATGCCTTCTCAAAAATGTCCTTACCCAATGACCACTTGGGGCCTATGAATTTTCCGCGAGTAGGATTCACTGGCAATGCTGTACCAGTCGAGGGCATAATAACTTTGGCTGTGACAGTGGGGCAACATCCAAAACTAGCCAAAGCGTGAGTTGATTTCCTAGTCGTAAGGACTCCGTCTGTCTATAATGCCATTCTAGGTCGACCTGGTCTAAATGCACTTCGGACAGTGTTGTCAATCTATTATTTGAAGATGAAGTTTTTGACGAGTCGCGGGATCGGAGAGGTCAGGAGAGACCAGGCTCTAGCGAGGCATTGCTACTCAATCACCCTACACGAGGAAAAACAGTCCAACCCTTATATTATTGATGGACAGGATGTCCACAACGATCTCACTAAGGAACGGGGCGAGCCTATGGAGGACCTCATCTCTGTGCCCTTAAATGATGAAAACTCGGAGCATGCGGTGCAAATCGGCTCCAACTTAGCAGATGAGGTTCGGGAGCAACTCGTTACCTTCCTCAGAAGAAACATGGACGTCTTCGCCTGGACCCCAGCAGACATGCCAAAGATTGATGCCGAGGTCATGGAACATCGGTTGGCCATCGATCTGAGGTATCGGCTGACAAAAGAGAAGATGCACCACCATGCCCTCGAGAGGGAGAAAGCAATCGCTGAAGAAGTGGATAAGCTCCTCAAAGCCAGACTCATCCGGAAGGTTAATTATCCGACCTAGGTCTCGAACGTGGTCCTCGTCAAAAAGGCGAACAACAAGTGGAGGATGTGCATTGACTTCAAAAAGCTAAACAAGGCCGACAGCTATCCTCTACCTAAGATCGATCAATTGGTAGACGCAACCTCGGGCCATGAGCTCCTCACCTTCATGGATGCCTTTTCTGATTATAAACAGATCCGGATGGTGCCCAAGGATGAAGAGAAGATTGCTTTCATCACTGACCATGGTCTTTATTATTACAGGATCATGCCCTTTGGACTCAAAAATATAGGAGCAATGTACCAGCATTTGGCCAATAAGATCTTCAAGGAGCAAATCGACTGCAACATGAAGGTGTACGTAGATGACATGCTCGTTAAAAGTCGGACTTCAACAGACCACCTCACCGACTTTAAAGAGTCCTTCGGTGCACTCAAGAAGCACAAGATGAAACTGAACCCGACCAAGTGCGCCTTTGGCATGACCTCCAAGAAATTTCTAGGGTTCATGGTGTTGAGATGCAGAATCGAAGCAAACCCTGAGAAAATCCGAGCCATTCAGGAGATGACCGCTCCAAAGACGATCAAGGAAGTTCAGCGCCTAACTAAAAAAGTGGCATCCCTAAATTGCTTTATCTCAAAGTCAGTCGAATGATGAGTGCCCTTCTTCTGAGTTCTCAGGCAACCTAAGAACTTCTACTGGAAAGTGGAGTGCCAACAAGCATTCGAAGAGCTTAAAAACTACCTTGACTCACCCCCACTATTGGCGAAGTCCAAATCTGAAGAAGAATTGTTCCTGTACCTAGCCATCTCTCCGATTACCCTGGCGGCAGTCCTGATCAAGAAAGAAGCAAAAATGCAGCGACCGATCTACTACGTGAGCTGGGTCCCGAGGGATGTGGAGACTAGGTACTCTAGGTTAGAAAAACTAACTTACTCTCTTCTAATTGCTGCTAGGAGGCTCCAACCTTATTTTCAAGAGCACACCATAATGGCCCTCACGGACCAACCAATAAAAGCAGTCCTTCACCGAGCGGACGCTTACGAAAGAATCGTAAAATGGACAATCAAGCACACAGAGTTTGACATCAACTATCAGCTCCGACCATCGATCAAAGCTCAAATACTGGCAGATTTTGTATTAGAATGCATCATTCCAATCAAAGTCGAGCTTGAATGGAATAAGATCGGTGCCCTCCTATCATAGCCGAACCTCTCCGAAGAAAGTATCAACCTCCCCGAAGGCTCCTGAGCTCTACACGTGGATGGTTCATCCAACTCCGCTGGAGCTGGTGTGAGGCTGGTCTTGGTTAGCTCCGAGGGAGTCATCATCAAGTATGCACTATGCTTCGAGTTCCCCACGATCAACAATGGGGCCGAATATGAAGTGCTGATTATCGGACTAAAAATAGCAAGAAAATTAAAAGTAGATCAGCTTCAAGTCTACAGTGATTTTCAGCTGGTGGTCAGCCAGGTTAACGGTAGCTACGAAGCGCTAGAGGAAAGCATGGTAAGATATCTTGGGAAAGTGAGGAATTTGACTCCAGCCTTCGACAGTTTCGACATTCAATAGATTTCGAGGGAGAAAAATGCAAGAGCTGATCATCTCTCTAAGTTGGCCACTTCAGCCCCGGTCGAACTACCAAAAGGAGTATTTTTGGAGACTCTGAAGTGCCCAACCCTAGAGGAACCTCAGGTCATCCTGCAGACAGAATTCGAACCAAGCTGGATCAACCTGTTGGTCACTTACCTCAAGGAGGGGGTCCTTCCTCACGATCCAAAAGAAGCTCAAAAGATTAGGAATCAGGCCTCCCGCTACGTTTTACATGAAGGCAGGCTGCATAAGAGGTCATGCTTCCTCCCGCTGCTGAGATGTCTCTAACCTTCAGAGTTCGACCTCGCACTATGGAAGGTGCACGAAGGATTCTGCGGAAGTCATATAGGAGCCAAGTCCCTATCGCAAAGACTACTTCAGCAAGGGTACTTCTGGCCGACCTTGTTTCACGATTTCATGAAATATGTGAAGAAGTACGACCGCTGTCAGAAGAATGCCAGCATACAAAGGTAGCCAACATCCGAGCTTGCCCCGCTAAGCGCACCTTGGCCATTTGTACAGTAGGGAATGGATATACTCAACCCCTTCCCAACGGCATCCGGGCAGCGAAAGTTCCTCCTGGTCGTGATCAACTATTTTACCAAGTGGGTCGAAGCCAAACCACTAGCGAAGATTATCGAGGCCAAGGTGTAGGATTTCATCTGAAAGTCACTAGTCTACCGGTTCGGTCTGGCCCAAACCCTTATAACCGACAATGGGTGATAGTTTGCTGGGGCAAAGATCGCTGAGTTCTGCGAAGGACTAAACATCACCCATCGCTTCACATCGGTGGCTCACCCACAAGCCAATGGGAAAACTGAGGTGACCAACTAGACCCTGCTGCAAGGTATCAAAATGAGGCTGGACAGAGCAAAAGGGGCCTGGATGGACGAACTCTACCACATCCTCTAGGCATACCAAACTACGTAGAGAAAGTCGACCGGGGAACACCCTTCGTCTTGGCCTTCGGCACGGAGGCAGTTATTTTGATCGAGCTCAAGCTCCCATCTGCATGAGTCATGGGCTTCAACGAGTAGCACAAACCCCAGGACCTCAAGGTCAACCTCGACCTGCTAGAAGAAAAAAGAAAGAAAGTCCGCATCAGGATGGTAGCCTATACACGGAAGGTGGCTCGGTACTACAACTCCAGAGTTAGAAACAAGACATTTAGAGCAGAGACTTAATGCTCCGATGAGCCACTGTCTCAATCTTAGAGTCAGGGAAAGCTCACCCCTAATTGGGAAGGCCCGTATGAAGTGGTGGAGGTCATCCGGCCCAATACTTATCGCCTGAAGGAGCTCGAAGGGATGACGCTTCCAAAACCCTGGAACTTAGAAAATCTGAGGATGTATTACCAGTAATCTCCCTTCAATAAAGCTGCTTCATTTCTGCATTATTATTTCTTGCTGCAAAAACTATGTGGTGACAGGGATGAAGCAGTCAATAGTTGCCATGTTAGGAACAGGAGGAGAACCTTGTCCTAACACGAGCAGGTCAAAGATCTTTAACCTCAGCTGCAGGAGATAAAATCTCTTTCGAGCGTCCGCATCAACCTTAGAAGCAGGAGATAAGATCTCCCCCAAGGCAATCTCGATCGCAGAAGATAAGATCTCCCCTGAGGGTCCGAGCCAACCTCGGCTATAGGAGATAAGATCTCTCCCGAGGCGACCTCGACTATAGAAGATAAGACCTCTCCCGAGCACCCGCATCAACCTTGGCTATAGGAGATAAGATCTCCCCCGAGGCAAACTCGACTGTAGGAGATAAAATCTCTCCCAAGGTAACCTCGACTATAAGAGATAAGATCTCCCCCGAGTGCCCACATCAATCTCGATCGTAGGAGATAAGATCTCCCCCGAGGCAACCTCGATCGTAGGAGATAAGATCTCCCTAAGGGTCCGGGCCAACCTCGGCTGCAGGAGATAAGATCTCCCCCGAGGCAACCTCGACTGCAGAAGATAAGATCTCCCCCGAGCACTCTCATCAACCTCGAAAGCAGAAGATAAGATCTCCCCCGAGGCAACCTCGACCGTAGGAGATAAGATCTCCCCCCAAGCATCCAGACCAACCTTGACTGCAGGAGATAAGATCTCCCCCGAGGCAACCTCGGCTACAGGAGATAAAAATCTCCCCCGAGCGCCCTCATCAACCTCGAAAGCAAGAGATAAGATCTCTCCCGAGGCAACCTCGGCCATAGGAGATAAGATCTCCTTCAAGCATGCGGGCCAAACTCGACTACAGGAGATAACATCTCCCCCGAGGCAAACTCGACTGCAGGAGATAAGATCTCTCCGAGGCAACCTCGGCTGCAAGAGATAAGATCTCCTCCGAGCGCCCCGCATTAACCTCGACCGTAGGAGATAAGATCTCCCCTGAGGCAACCTCGATCGTAGGAGAAATCTTCCCAGAGGGTTCAGGCCAATCTCCGCTGTAGGATATAAGATCTCCCCCAAGACAACCTCGGCTCTAGGAGATAAGATCTCCCCGAGCATCCTCATCAACCTCGAAAGTAGGAGATAAGATCTCTCCCGAAGCAACCTTGGCCGCAGGAGATAAGATCTCCCCTGAGGGTCTGAACCAACCTTGGCTGTAGGAGATAATATCGCCTCCGAGGAGCTCAATCTCCGATCTCGACCACCAAAGATGAGATCAACTTCAACCTCAGTTGAAGAAGAGATCTTCCCAAGTTTCAACTTCAATAAATGCAGAGCCTGAAAAAGGACTTCGACGGTCGCCTATTTTGGTACTCCCTTTAAATTTCGAACTCGAGAGTGGGGGGACTATTGTTGGGGATAAACTCCACTCCTATTGAAGTTCAGTCTGATGCTCAGGCTGGTGCAACTGATAGTCATGGAAGAGCTTCAGCGGATGAACCTTAGCCGAACTTCTTCAGTTGGCCAAACTCTTGAGAAGCTGAGCTCATTCGATCGAACTCCTCAGCGGTCGTGCCTCGATCGAACTCCTTAGCAGCCAAACTTTTTAGCGATCAAACTCCAGTCAGATGCCTTCTAGACATCTCCTCGTCGGGCTTCTTCAAGAGCCGGACTTCTCCCAGACATCCCCTCGATCGGACTTCTTCAAGAGCCAGACTCCTCCCAGACATCCCCTCGGCCAAACTTCTTCAAGAGTTGGACTCCTCCCAAACACCTCCTTCAGTCGGATTCCTGGATCCCTCCATCAGACGGACGCCTAGGGAAGCCGAACTCCTCCCAGGCTCCTTCAGCTATTGTTCCTCCCGAGCGACCCTCTCCAGCCATATTTTCTTCGAGAGTCCGAACTCCTCCAAAATGGGTACACGTCAAAGCACTTCAACCCTCCATTCGACCTCGAGTGGCTCAGTATCAGATGGCTACAGCCATCACCATCAGTCCACCGCAGGCGATAGCGATCTGCTATCAAGCGGTGATGGCTGTCACCATCAATCTGCTGTAGACGATAGGGATCCGCTACCAGGCGGCGATGGCTGTCACCATCAATCCATTGTAGGTGGCACTATAGACGGTGCCTTCCTCCGGGACTGACTCCATTGGACCTCGAGCGACCCGCTACCTGACAGTTGCAGCTGCCACCATTAAGCTCTACCTATAAAAAAAACCATCCAAATATGCTAACCCTAAGCTCTAAGCTCTCCTCTCCTTCTCTAAACTCTACCGAACTCATTCCAAAGCACTCCATTCCTGTTGGCCAGAGCTGACTTGATCGTTGAAGGGTCCTGCCAGAGCCACCCCCCCACCAGCTTCGGATGGGACTTTATTTTGTAGGTCCCCGACGATGACCTCCTCCACCTCCGCTCCAGCTAATTTCGACAATGATCAGATTCTACTTCAATAGACTTCTTTCAAGAGAAAGTCTTTTGAAAAGAAGAAGAAGTCTATGAAAAAGTAGAAGATGGAAGGAGAAAAAAAAGAAGGTAGAGCTGAAAAAGAAGGCCGCTGACAAAGAAAAATATTTTCATTGCAACACTGACGGTCACTAAAAGTGAAACTGTCCCACATATCTAGCCACCCTAAAGAATAAGAAGGAGGTAGATCCTTCTAGAAATATGCTCGTTATTGAATCTAATCTTACAGTTTCTTCTACATCCAGTTGGATGCTTGACTCTGGTTCTAGTGCTCATTTGTGCACTTCCATATAGGATCTTAAGGATAGCAGAAGGCTGAGGGATGATGAGATGATCCTATGCATTGAAAATAGAGCAAGAATCGCTGCTATAGCCATGGGAACCGACCCTCTTTAACTACCATCTGGTTTAGATTTAATACTTAAGGATTGTTATTATGTGCCAGCAGCAAGTAGGAATTTGATTTCTGTTTCATACTTAGCACTAGAAGGCTATGTAATCAGATTACCCTCAATAAGATAAACTAAATTAGATTTAATTTATTCTTTATTTTATTTTATTTTATTAGATTAATAATATCAAATCTAGAAAATCTTGGATCTAATGTAGATCCAAGAGAAAAATTTTTGAAATATCTCTCTTGATCCAATCAGATCTGAACGAACCTGATCCAAAAAACTAGGTTTTCCCTTCACAACCATTGATGTTCTAAATCGATCTTCAGGTTTGGACAAGAGAAGATCTTCTCCTCTAGAAATTTTTCACACTCTAGGTCTCTTTCTTTCTGATTTTTCTCATAAAAATTTTTTATAAAAAAATAGAAAAGAATGGTTCTCAAACAAATTCTAAAAGAAGACTTTCTTCTCTTCTACTTCTCACATCAAGACATGATCAAATCATATCCAAAAGAAACCTCAATACCCCAACTATTGGTGCAACAACCCAAACCAGCAAAATAATAAATTAAAAAATTTATGTTCAGACATGTGTGGTATAAAAATATATTTATGGTATACTTGAGCTGAAATTATGACTATCTATCATTGTGAGTTCTAAAAATTTTTTAAATCTAGAGCTAGCACCTATCTGGAGAGCTATAAAAAATATATATTTTTAAAAAATAAAAATTAATGATAATTGATCCTTAGGTATTGGTTAGTTATAAAATAATTTTTAATGAATTTTGAGATCCATTAACCTATTCAATTTGAGGAAAGAAATTCTTAAAAGTTTTAGGTTTCAAAAAATTTGATCTAGAATCCAAGTTTTGATATCTTATTCTTGAGAATTTTAATTTTTTTGATATTTTTATTATTTCTAAATGAGGGATATTTTCTTATTTATATTTATGTTTTAAAATTAATATAGATATTAACTTAAAATAAGAAAATAAAAATAGGAAGAGTATCAAGAAAGCATTATGGTCAGAGCTAAAATTTTGAAGAGCAGGAGTATCCGAGCTAATCCAACTTGTAATCGAGCCGACCCAAGTCTCAAGCTACAAAAAATTAGTTTCTATTTTTTTTAGAGAGCCGCTCAATTTGAGTTTGAGTTAACCCGATTTCGGGTTGAGCCAGCTCGATCAGTGCAAACAAAAAGTGGTGCTGGCCAAAAGGTTTTAAAAGTTGAGTTTTTTAAATAAATTTTTGAGAAGTAATTTAATAAGTGGCTTCCTTGGGTTATGCCACGTAATCAGAAAAGAGGAGAATAAAGGTGTGTTGGCTTTTTGGAGGGGTTACACCAAGCAATTTTTTTCTAATTCATTTCTTATTCTAAAATAAAAGCCATTGGTTCCTATTGGGGTTGTTTAGAGTTCTAAAGATAAACAAAGAAGAAAGACGAGGGAAGAAAGCTAGAGAAGGAAGGTTCTTTAACTAGAAATCAAGGAGAATTCAGTTGGAAAAGAAACGAGTTTATTGTAAACTGATTGGAGGGAAGAAAGGTTGCTATTGTTAGAAAAAGAAAGAAGCTAGTTCTATAGCAGCAAAATTTTAAGTCAGTTGAGGAAAGAAAAAAAGAATTCAAAGAGTGCTTCAGGGTGAGCCAGAAAGTAAGGTAGTTCAATTACCAATTAAGATGAGTGATTTTTATCTATCTATGGTGTTTTCAATGTACTTTTGCTATGGAAAAAATATGTATCTGAAAAGCAAGATAGTTTTTCAGTATTTTGTAGCTTACATATTCATAAACAAGCATGGATAAAAGTATGGTTTCCATACAACCTCTGTGTATTGCATCTGTAAGTAATTGTGCATATAGTTTTAATATATACTTTGCTATGCAAAATGGTCAATTAAAAAGCAAGATAGTCTTTGATATTTTACAACTTATATTGTTATCTGTATATACATGTGCTGAAACATTAAAATAGGAAGGATGTTGGGCAGCTCTTGTGCATTTTATAAGTAGATAAATGTATAAATTGTGTGAGTAGCATAGCATTGGTAAAGGTATTGCAGGGATTTCTTATACGGTGTAATATCTTGTATGGAAAACTTTTGGTTTATGAGCCATCGAAACTTATTGACATTTATGCTATCTTGTGACTGCTCATGCGAGAGTGTGCTATAGAACTACTCATATGAGAGTGTATGAAGTATTGTGATATTTTGACTACTTATATGAGAGGATGTTATAGGGCTGCTCATATAAGAGTGTGTGGAGCAATGTGGTATTTTAACTGCTCATATAAGAATGTGTTAATGGCTGCTCATATGAGAATATGTGGAGTATTGTGGTATTTTGACTACTCATATAAGAGTGTACTATAGGGCTACTTATATAAAAATGTGTTGAGTATTGTGGTATTTAGATTGCTCATCTGAGAGTGTGTTGGTGGAACTGCTCATATGAGAATATGGTTATGATGTGGATACTCATTTGAAACCCTATGAAAATGTATTGCTGTGGTATCATCAATCATAAGCAAAGATTTGTGCATTCCAAGAACTTTTTAATGTAATTCATATTTATTTTGCTCAATTATTTAGAAGCTTATTGATACATGCCATACATGGTAATATAATAATTATAGTAAGTTCCCATTGATAGTTAGATGCACTCACTAGGATGTTAGTCTCATTATGTTATTTTATGTTTTTCTTTTCTTAGCAAATGGGAGTATCTTAGCCTAGTGTCAACATAAGAGGACTTTGGTAGTAGCAAATTTTGGGATTATGGGTATATATTAGTTGTGAGGGTTTTACTTGTGGTTAAGTTTTGAGATGTATATTGTGTCTTTAAAATGGTAAACAACTGGATGCACTCTATTGTAAAGTTATATGTATTTAACTCAGTTTAGTATATAAAACCTTAAGATGACTTTATTAGATGTGCTAGATGTGGAATAATTTGAAATGTTGGTGCAATGATCTTAAAGGATTGATCAGATTACTTGATAGTAGGTGATTAAATGATATTATAGTTTAGCTTAAGTATAATTTAGAAATCCCCTTAATTTTTAGATAAGGGTGGTGTATGGCACCATCACCCGATTTTACTTAGAGGTGGGATGTTACAATTGGAGCGCCCATCCACGCACGCCACCTGACCTTTTCTCTTTGATCTCTTCCATGAAAAGACTCTCTAAAGATGAAAAGAAAAGGATCAAGAAGAAACTTTTGAAAAAGACATTCTTCTCTTTTTCTTGTCTTAACAAGACATCAACCATTGATATCCAAAAGAAAACATCATGCCCCAACTCCTTGGAGCACCCAACCTCCATGCCCTCTCTCTCTTTTTTCTCTATTTTACCATGGCAAATACCAGAGGTTTCTCACACTAACTTCCCATAAATATTGGTGCCCTCTCAAAAATGGTAGACTAGGTCAAATCCCTAGTTTTTAGGGATTTAAACAAGGAGTTTGGGTGGTATCCAACTCTTGGATGCCACCCCATATTTTTGTGCATGGAAGAACCAATAATTCAAGCCAGAAAACAAAGGAGAAATGGCACACAAAAAAGTGGGGCGTGAGTCAATGGGTTGGCATGGAAAATTTTTTTCCAATGAGAGAGTTTTTAAAACTTTGAAACTCTTTCAAAATTTCTATGTTTGACCAATTCAAACATGATTCAAAAACCAAGGAGAGAAGGCATGCATGGGCTTTCCTTAGGTGTGAGAAATCTCACACCAAAAGGATTAAAATATGGCATGGGGAAGGTCTTCTTTGGCGCAAGAGAAAGAGGAAGAGAATCCTAATCCAACTAGAACTCTCCTATTTAGACTAGGTCAAATTTGATTTAAATCTCATTTAAACTAAAATTAATGCAACCCAATTTAGGATAATCCTAGTCCAACTAGAATCCTAATTAAATTATATTAAATTAAAATTTAAATCTAATTTAATTTCTAAGCAAATTAGAAATTAGGTGCACACAAGTTCTAATCTAACAAGAAATTATTTTTTTTCTTATAATTGGTCTATCCAATAAACCAATTAGACTTAACCCAATTAAATCTAAATTAATTCTAATTTAATTAGACTTGATCTCAGCCTAATTGCTTAATTATATTAAGCTAATTAGTAATCCAATTACTAATCAATCCTAAATACTTTCACTTGATCGATCATCAATCATATTGATGATTTGATCACTAGATAATTCTCAACCATCGATGAACCATTTGATCAAGTAACAACCTCTTATGTGTATGACCCATAGGTTCAAACCTAAGTCAGTAGCACAAGAATTAATTTTTATACCCATTAGAATAACCATATAGCAATGGTACCCAACATCTGGATAGGTCGAATGTATGCAAAGCAACATTCTTTGAATCTTCGCCTATGATTACTATATAATTCATCCCTTTGACCAATAATACTTAGGATAACATTAAGTTAGCTGTCCATAATCATACAAGTCATTCTTACTATATTTCAAAATTTTGCAAATCCTATGATTCCTCACAAGGATTACCAAGGCCTAGGTTTTACTAAATTAAAACATAGTGAGATATTCTCTTCCTAAAGTTAATCAAAAATGGTCAATCCTATCTTGACTCACACATCGACTCTATAAGCACTTGATTATATCCAGAAATCTTCCGTTGTTGTATTAAAAATATAGGTAGTTCGACACCAAAGTATAGTAAGTTGCTTGCAAGTCACCATGGTGATCTCAGGCCAAAGGGATACTTATACCCTTTGATCTTTACTAGCTACTCTTGATAGTAGAGTACTACATTAGTCATGTTCAATGCAGATGTACTCCAACATCTCACCTGCATGCCATAACAATGTCGCCACACCACTTGGTTATGAGGACAACCAATGCATATGACATACAATGACCTACACTCGATAAGTTATCGTCCTTATTAATAACTTATCATTTAGTCATGAATAATTTAAGAACTATCTGATAAATCTTTTTTTATCGATTGAGTGTAGTTGTAAGGACTTCATCATAATTTAAGAATTAATTTAAAAAAGATAGAACTTTTATGATGAATATTCCAAAAAATAATTGTTATTTGATAATTCGTATACTAATACCAATCATCTACAATTTAGATGATTAGCATTAGGACATATTTTCTAACACTTAACTAATTGTTTCTCCAAACAATTTCTAATATTAGGTTTTGCCTCAAGTATCTTTTCAGTAGACTAGGGCCTCCATTGAAAGTTCTGGTTAGGTCCAACCATTAACATGATTGAGTTTGGTGTATCAAATAAACGATAATTAGATCCAAGAAAAGCTCTGACTAACCTGATTGTCGTTTAGAGAGTGCGACCGAATCATCATACGATGAATGATAATTTCAATATCTCGATGAACACTAGATGTAAGGTGCCTCCAATATTCACCTAGACTATTGGATCTATTATCATTCACCTTAATGGAAGGCTATGATCTAGTTATCATCATAACTATTTTATTTTAAGAACCTAATAATTTTAGAAGATTTAATTAATTTTATTTAAGAGAAGGAAGTCAGACGAACTAGCTAATCATGATCTTTCCACTGACTTCATCAAGTCAGATTAAAGAAGATCATAGAGAGGCCAGTCTAGGAGCATTTAAATTAGTCACATTGATTTATCTAACTAACATGGGTTAGCTCAAATTATCAAGTGATCTGATCAAAACATAACTTCATCGAGAAGGCCAGGTAAGTGAGATTAGTTGGAGGGACATGCCATTAACTCATCAAAGATCGAATCAGTGCAAGTAGCTCCCAATTGATGACCACTGATCATATATTATCAAACTTACCTTAGACACCAACTGGTTAATTAGTTTCGATTAGATGAATCTAATAGTTCATGCTAGACCACTTAGCCAAGAATCAAGTCCATTTTGGTTCTTATTAAAGACATGGACTTGACCAACTACAACTATTGTAATTGATCTAAAGAGACCTTAACCTAATCTAAGATAATATTTGATTGGATTTAGTCAATTCTCTAATTAAGTTCATTCTTTAATCTAACCTTAGATCTAATCCAATTAATGGACCTAATTCACTCTAACCCATTAACCCAAGTTTTATGATTTGTATCTTAGGATTTGCAATTCACACTCCTTGATTCTAAATAAAATAATTCTTAATTTTTAATTAAGTTTTGGACTAAGGGTTGGAGTTCAATATTTTAAAAATAATTTTTATATTTATAAAATATTTTTGCAACATGGTTCTACTAACTAGTTACATGTTTGATTCATAATAAATATGCAAGTAATAAATAACATAAATATGAATCTACTTTAGATCTAATCTAAATATATTCATAATTATGTAAATCTATTTGAAATATTTTTAATTAAATCATAAAATTGCTTAGATCTAATTTAAAATTTTATAATCATGAATTTAGATCAGCACATACTAGGACAATCTTTTCACTATAATGGATAAACCTTACAATAAGACAACCTTATAAAATCAGTCTATGTGATCCAAAATTTAATTTTAGATTTAATTATCAGATTATAATTTAGATAAAATCTAAATAATAAATCTAAAATATATAAAAAAATCATATCAAAAAGACCTAGGCTCTGATACCAATTAAGGAAAGAACCTAGGGTTTCTAATATATATTTTAAAACTTTTTCAATATTTTAATAGCGAAAGCTACAGATTAATCTGATTAATCTATAAAATATGCAAATAAACCCTAGATCTAGGATCTAATGGTATGATAAAAGCATGCATATAAATTTAAAAATTCAATAAAATATTAAATAATGATGTTGATCATATCAAAATCAAATAGAAAACTAGATTTGATCTAGTAGGAGGAAGAGATTGAATCTCTCTTACCTTCTGC
The DNA here is from genome assembly GCA_006176705.1 of Cocos nucifera. Classification (NCBI taxonomy): domain Eukaryota; kingdom Viridiplantae; phylum Streptophyta; class Magnoliopsida; order Arecales; family Arecaceae; genus Cocos; species Cocos nucifera. The sequence continues at coordinate 37,796 of QRFJ01002145.1, read as the reverse complement.
AAGTTGGAATCTCAACTTATTGATCTATAGCTGAGGTTGTTGCTTTGAGCTGCACACACATCCAGCCTCTATAAGAAGTCCACACGAAGCTCAGATCACGATCGAAAGTCCAATAATTTAGAAATCAGCATAGTATGCTAGCACTGCACTGATCTTTCTTTAATGGTTGATGCAAAATCTCTTTCTTCAATTAACTTAAACTCTTCAACGACTAAAGGAGGAGAAGGGAGGATCTGGATGAAGCCTTCTTCCCATTTTTTTTTTTAAAAATTGATGGAAGAAAATTTGAAACACAAATCCTAGAGAAGACCCTTCTTCTCTAGGCCTTTCCTCTCACCTAGGCACTATAAATTTATGCCTTTACAAAATCCCATGCCCTCAACCCTAATGCACCCAAGATCTTCACACCCAAGTTCTCTCTCTTAGATCTAAAAATTCTCAAAATTTCATGGCTTAACTCCCTTCAAATAGAGAGTTAGAGAAGAATCTCTATCTAGGTCAAAAATCTAGATAGAGAGTCCAAGTAGGATAAGGATTGGGGCACCCAACTCTTGGGCACCTCCTCAAACTCTTTTGGTGTGGATTCTAGATATTTTGTGCACAAAGAATTTCTCTTTCTCTCATGAAAATTTTAGAAAAAAATTAGAATAATTGGCATCATAATGGATAAGAGTTTTGGGTTTGTCTAAACTCTATCAAATAGATTTAGATCATCACTACTTCTTAGTTTTGATCAAATCCAAAAGCACAATCCATCCAAAAGGGATATGGGGGCAAGGATTGGCATGGAGCCTCTCTAGAAATTAGATTTTACATGAAAAAATTCATGAAAAGGGCATGGAGAAAGGAAAGGTGGCACAAGGGAGGAGTCCTATTCTAGCTAGGACTTCATGCTTTGACTAGTCAAACCAATTCTTTAGCCCAATTAAGATAGATCTTGATGCAATCCAGTTAATGGTATTCCTAATTTAATTAGAAACCCAATTAAAATAAACTAAATTTAATTTAATTTTGATTTTAAATTTTTAATCAATTTATGTAGAATTTGGTGTGGTGCTTCCAAGTCTTGGGCAGGCACAGAAGGAGCCAGGATGTTGACTCTGGAAGACTAGGATGGGTGTGAGTCCTAAGGCTAGGAAAGAAGTTGTCCTAAATCAAGGTGGCATGTAGCCCTACATGGACTCAAGATTCAGGTGTGAGGATCATGAGGGGTTTGGTAGGTACTCCGAAGATCTGGGACACAACATGGAGTAAGGGACCAATGCTCTGAGAAGAATCAACCAAGATAAGGGACTGACACACAGACGAGCTAGCTCGGATATACCATCGAGCTGGCTCGGGCTATGATTAAGCTAGCTTGGGGTGTAGTCGAGTTGGCGGTCTCAGATAGATAGAAGATAAGATTCGGACAAGATGTAATCGAGTCAGCTCGGCTCTTAAAAGAGCTAGCTTGATGGTGGCGAATAGAACTGGATGGAGTTTTCTGTTTGGATCTAGAATAGGCTTTTATCCTAGGATCTTGAGGTCTGGACCAATAAGGTCTTAAGGGGGCTAACACATGTATGGGTCGGGTTTAGATTCAGGGGATGAGAGCATGTGAGATATATGTATATGGGCTTGGTGAGTGCTTTCATGTATTGGGTTAGCCTAGAGGAATTTTTCAACTGGAGTTTGGGTTTATTAGGATTCATATGGTATAGTAGAAATCCTAGGATATATAAATTCATGTATTGTATCTTTATAATAAAGTAGAATACAATTGAGCTTTTTTTTCTAAAACTCTCTACTCTTCTCTTTCCAGTTCCAACTTTAATCCCAAGTGCCAGCCATCTACTCTGTTCTTCTTCTCTCTAACAATTGGTATCAGAGAGGTACCAGGATCAAACAAGTAGATCAGAGCCTGGTTAAGCATGGAGGAGGAAGAAGATCAAATTTCAGTAGAGATCAGCAATGAGATTCAGATCTAAAGGCTTTCTCTAGGCTTCATGAGAAAGAAAGAGATCATAGGGCTGCTATCCATCGTTCCTAGTCAAGGTATTTTTTTAGATCCACCTATTTGCTATTTTTGATTCTCACGATCATGAAAAATAGCAAATTAAAGGTAGGATTTGAGAAGTTTGATGGAAAAAAAAGTTTCATAATGTGGAAGGTTAGGGTGGGGGATCCATTAGTTCAGATGAGACTGGATTTGACCTTGAAAGATAGGCTGGAGGAGATGACAAACAAGGAGTGGATGTCCTTAGAGAAAAGGGCATATGCCATAATTAGGACTTGTCTGACAGATGAGATACTATATGGCATGTTGGAGGAGAAGACATCCAAAGATTTATGGTCGAGGTTGCATCAATTGTACATGAAAAAGAACATGTATAACAAGTTGATGCTGAAAAAGCAATTGTACAACCTTTGGATGTAAGAAGGCGAGGATGTTGCAGGGCATATATTTAGTGGTCTGATCGGATGAGCATGCATTTGCTCAACATTGAGGTGGATCTCGAAGAGAAGGACAAAAGTTTGTTGGTGCTATGTTTACTACCTGAGAGCTTCAATCCATTGGTGATGACGTTGTTGTATGGTAAGGAGATGCTGGTAAACGAGAAGATCGTATCAATACTAAGGTCCAACAAGCAGTGGGAATAAAGAGGAAGGTCTTCCAGGAGGGTCTTGTGGTTTCAAAATGGCCCAGGCAAAGGAAGAAGAAGGGTCAGTGAAAGGGCAGCAAAAGATCTAAGAGATGATTCAAGTGTGATAAAGCTGGGCACTTTAAGCAAGAATGTCCACTTTGAAAGAAGTGCAAGAGAGGAGAAAACTCGGATTCCATTGGTTTAGTCACTGCAAGTGAAGAGTCAGATGAGCTCTTGGTGGTCTCCAAGGAGCCCATAGGGTGTGATGTATTTTAAATGATTTTGGATAGGTCTGTGGAGTGTGGAGCTTCCAAAGGGGCAGCGATGGTGTTCGAGGCATAGCGACAGGCTTAGCAGTACAGCATTGAGTGGTTATCCTCGAGGGACTCGGTTAAAGAGTCGGCTTCTACGGCATTAGGATGACTTTGGTTTTAGGTGGAGTGTTGGGCAGAGGTGGCTTCACAGATAAAGAGAGATGTGACATGAGTTCAGAGCGGAGGAGTGCAGAAGGACCAATATCCTAGCACCAACGTCGGAGATGCGTAGTTCCACATGGAGCAACACGTGCAAAAGGACAGGCAAAGTTCTAAGAAGATCGTGTCAGGGTATGCAGCAAGCGCCAGCATAAGATTGCAGTAAATTCTTTAGAAAAGTCCAGGATAGTTGATACAGCTGTCAAATAGAAGGATGCTTACAACTCTAAGGGTGGTCCATAAAAACAAGCCAAGGTCATCAATGGTGGAGGCGAACAAAGACCTCAAAAAAAGCTCAATAGTTGAAGAAGAATGACAGTGGCAAGGTATGCACAAGTAGCTATCAAGACGTGCATCAATAGCAGATTCATGCAAGAGAATATTGCCAGGTGTGCCAAGGCTTGGATGCACCAAGGTGGAGATTGTAGGATTTGGTGCGGTGCTTCCAAGCCTTGGGAGGCCACAGGAGGAGCTAGGATGTTGGCTCTAGGAGACTAGGATAGATGTGAGTCCTAGGGCTAGGACAGGAGTTGTCCTAGGTGAAGGCGGCATGTAGCCCTGTATGGACTCGAGGTTCAATTGTGAGGACCTTGAGGGGCTTGGTAGGTGCTCTGGAGACTTGGGACATAAGGTGGAGCAAGGAACCAAAGCTAAGAGAAGAATCAATCAAGATAAGGGGCTGACACATAGGCGGGCTGACTAGGATACGCAGTCGAGTCGGCTCAAGCTGAGATTGAACCAGCTCGGGATGCAGTCAAGCTGGTTATCTCAAGTAGACAAAAGATAGGGTTTGGGTAAGATGCAGCCAAGTCAGCTTGGCTCCTGATAGAGCCGGCTCAATGGTGGCGAACAGAACAAGTTGGGGTTTTCTATTTGGGTCTAGGATAGGCTTTTATCCTAGGGTCTTAAGGCCTAGACCAATAAGGTCTTAAGGGAGCTAACTCATGTATGGGTTGGATTCAAATCTAGGGGATGAGAGCATGTGAGACATATATACATGGGCTCAATGAGTGCTTTCATGTATTGGATTAGCCTAGGAGAGTTTTTCAGCTAAGGTTTGGGTTTATTAGAATTCATGTGGTATAGCAAAAATTCTGAGATATATAAGCCCAGGTATTGTGTCTTTACAATAGAGTTGAATACAATTAAGCTTTTCTCCCTAAAACTCTCTACTCTTCTCTCTCCCATTCCAACTTTAATCCCTTGGTGCCGGCCATCTACTTTATTCTTCTTCTCTCCAACAATTGATATTAGAGAGGTACCAGGATCCAATAATTTAGAAATTAGGTACACTCAAGTCCGATTTTAGTTAGGAATTGTTCTTCCTTATAATTGGCTTATCCAATAAACCAATTATACTTGATCCAATCAAGTCCAAACCAAATCTAATTAAATCATATTCAATTAGACTTGATCTTAGCCTAATTATTTCAATCAAATTGAGTCAATTAGTAATCTGATTGCTAATTGATCCTCTTGTAATACTTGCACTAGGTCAAACATCAATCATATAGATTGTTTGACTCTAAAATAATTCTCAATCATTGATCAACCATCCAATCAGATCGAGACCTCTAATGTATATGATCCCATAGGTTCGAACCTATGTCGATAGCATAGGAATAAATTTTTGTACCAATCGAAGTGACCATCTAGCAATAGTACCCAACGGTCGGATATGTCGAATGTATAAAGCAACATTCTTAAAATCCATTTAGATATGGTTTTCATATAATTCATCCCCTTGACCATAAATGCTCATAGGACAACTTAGGATTTAACTATCAATCCTAAATAGATCATCCTCATTATATTTAAAATACCAAATCCATCTCTTAGATTATCTGATTGCTAATCGATCCTCTTGTAATACTTGCACTAGGTCAGACATCAATCGTATTGATTGTTTGACTCTAAAATGATTCTTAATCATTGATCAACCATCCGATCAGATTGAGATCACTAATGTATATGATCCCATAGGTTCGAACCTATGTCGGTAGCACATAAATAAATTTTTGTACCAATCGAATTGACCATCAAGCAATAGTACCCAACGATCGGATATGTCAAATGTATAAAGCAACATTCTTAGAATCTATTTAGATATGGTTTTCGTATAATTCATCCCCTTGACCATAAATGCTCATAGGATAACTTAGGATTTAACTATCAATCCTGAGTAGGTCATCCTCATTATATTCAAAATACCAAATCCATCTCTTGGATTATCTTGGCTAAGATTTTTCTAAATTTAATTATAGCGATGCATTATCTCCTAACTCTTTGGAGTGATCAATCCCATCTCGATCACTCACCAACTTCATAAGTACTTGACTATACCTAGAAATCTTTCATTACTGAATTAAAAATTTAGGTAGTCCAGCACCAAAGCATAGTGAGTTGCTTGCAAGCCACCGTGGTGAACTCAGGTCCAAAGAATACTTATACCTATATCCCATCAGAATAATTCTTGATAATAGGATGCTCCAAAGTTGGTCACATTCAGTGATGATGTACTACGATATCTCACCTATATACCATATCAGTATCTCCATACTTCTTGGTTAAGAAAATAACCAACCCATATGGCACGCAATGACCTATACTTTATAAACATTGTCGTCCTGATTAACAACGTATCATTTGGTTACAAATAGTTTTAAGAACTAATTCATAAATTCTTTTTTTATCAAATCTAAATAGTTCTAAGGACTTAATCACAACATAAGAGTTTATTAGAAAATATAGATTTATGATGAAAAATGCCTAAATAAATATTTTATTCATTAATAATTATTTATATTTATAAAATAGCACAACCATTAATAGGCTTACAATTGACTTTGGCATACATTTTCTAACACCTTCTCTTCCTTTTCTCTCAATAGAACAAATCCTAGACTTGTCCTAAAAGAACCTTACGCATCCTTACAAGATGGGACCCTTTCCTCTTGTCGTCCCATGCCCTCTCTCTTTATTTCTGAATTTTCCATGGAATAATCACCTCTTCTCATGCCTCATGAATCCCTTATAAAGTGGCACCCCAAGAGTCCCTGACTAGGTCAAAGATCTAGTCATGTAAGGCAACTTTGTAGGTGTCCAAATTCTTGGACGCCCCAAAGGAATGTGCATGAACAAATTCATGCCAAGAGAAGAGGAGGGTGCAGCATCTTCAAGGAAAATTGTGTGTCAACCAATAAGGGTGGTGGAACTAACTTCCAAAGAAAGAGGAAAGAGTTTGAAAGAATCAAACCTCTATCTAATTATTCCTTATTCGACTAATTCAGACAAAGTTCCAAAAATCATCAAGAAAAGAGTGCGTGGGACTTCTTATTGGTGTGAGAAATCTCATGCCAATTATGAAGAAAAAGTGGTGTGGGGTTTGGGGTGCTAGGCGCAAGGGAAGAGGAAGAATCCCAGTCCAACTAGGACTCTCCAATTTGACTAGGTCAAACCTAATTTAAAGCCCTTTTAAATTAAGATTGATGCAATCTAGTTAAAGATGATCCTAGTCCAACTAGGAGTCCAATTAAATTAGATTAAATCATATTTAAATCTGATTTAAATCCTAACTTAATTAGGAATTGGATGCACTCAAGTCCTAATCAAATAAAAAATTATTCTCCCTTGTAATTAACTTATCTCAAAATCAATTAGATTTGACCTAATCAAGTCCAAACCAAATCTAATTGAATCTAATTCAATTAGACTTGATCTCATCCCAATTTCTCAATCAAATTAAGCTAATTAATAATTTAATTGCTAATTAATCCTCCTGTAACATTTGCACTTGATCGATTATCAATCACATTAATAATTTGATCCTAGAATGATTCTTAATTGTTTGATCAATCATCCAATCAGGTAGAAATCTCTTATACGTATGATCTGATAGATTCGAACCTAAGCTAGTAGCATAAAAATAAATTTCTATATCAATCAAAATAACCATCTAGCAATGATATCCGATGTCTGGATAGGTTGAATGTATGTAAAGCAACATTCTTAGAATCCTAGCCTATGGTTACTGTCTAATTCATCCCTTTGACTCTTAATGCTCTAGATGACTTCAAGTTAACTGTCAATACTCAAAATAATTTATTTATATTATATTTCAAAATTATAAATTTCATGACTCCTTACAAGGATTACCTAAGCCTATGTTTTGCTCAATTGAAATATAGCAAGACATTCGCTTCTGAAATTAACTAGAAGTGGTCAATCCCATATTGACTCAAACATCAACTCTATAAGTACTTAATTATACTCAAAAATCTTCAATCACTATATTAGAAATATAGATAGTCCAGCATCAAAGTACAGTGAGTTGCTTGCAAGTCATCATGATAATCTCATATCAGAGGGACACTTATATCCATTGGCCTTTACTATCTACTCTTGATCGTAGAGTGCTATATTGATCATGTTCAGTGTAGATGTACTCTTATATCTCACCTACATGCCATACCAGTATCTTCATACTACTTGGTTACAAGCATAACCAACGTATATAACATACAATGACCTATACTCGATAAGTTATCATCCTAATTAATAACCAATCATTTGGTCATGAATAATTTTAAGAACCATCTGATAAATCCTTCTTTATCGATTGATTGTAGTTCTAAAGACTTCATCATAATATAGAAGTTCATTTAAGAAAGATTGATAATTTATGATGAATCAATCAAATAACTTTTATTAATTGATAATTTATATATAAATTATAATCATCTATAACTTACATGATTAGTTTTATAGATCAATTACAATAGTTGTAGTTGGTCAAGTTTATATCTTTAATGAGAACCAAATGAACTTGATTCTTGGCTAAGCGGTCTAGCCTGAACTATTAGGTGGATCCAATAGAAACTAATTAACCAGTAGGCATCTAAGATAAGTCTGGCAACTTAGATCAGTGGTCTTTAATTGGGAGCTACTCGCACTGATTCGGTCTAGACGAGTTAATGGCATATCTCTCCCACTAATCTCACTTACCTAACCATCTCGATGAAGTTATGTTTTGATCAAATCACTTAATGATTCGAGCTGATTCATGTCAGCTAGGTAAATCAGTGTGACTAATTTAGGTGCTCCTCGACTAGCCTATCTATATAGTCTTCCTTAATCTAACTTGAAGTCAGTGGAAGGATCATGATTAGCTGGTTCATCTGACTTTCTTCTCTTAAATTAAATTAATTAAATTTTTTAAAATTATTAGATCCTTAAAATAAAATATTTATGGTGATAACTAGATCATAGCCTCCTATTAAGATAAATGATAATGGATCTAATAGTGTAGGTGGACATTGGAGGCACCTTATGTCTATTGTTCATTAAGATATTAGAATTATCATTCATCATATGATGATTAGATCAAATGCTCTGAATGGTGATTAGGTTAGCCAAAGCTTTCCTCGAATCTGATAATCATTCATTTGATGTATCGAACTCAATCTTGTTAATGGTTAGACCTAATCGAGACTTTCAGTGGAGGCCTTAGCCTATTTAAAAGATACTTGGAGAAAAATCTAATACCATAAATTACTTGAAGAAATAATTAGTTAAGAACCTATCTATAGATGCACATGGATTAGCTAGAGCTTACCTCGAGCCCATATGCAGTCTGTGTGGATTTTAGTATCCACTAAGAAATTAAGATAATTTCTTGAATTGGAGGTAGAGGCTATCAATTCGTATAAAATAGTGAAAGAATCTTTTAATTAAAGTCTAAATATTAAGGCTTAATAAATTATTTATTAATTAGATTTTTTGTTCTTCTTTATGCAGTTAAGGCTAAATCTTAGTTGATCCATGCACTATTAGATAGTGACATACTTATGGGACCCAACATCGATAATAAGTATCAAAAGTTGAACATTATTTAGCAGCATGAATAGGTTCGTGCTGGGGCTTCTATGTCCAGTCTAAATAAAAGATCCAAGACTGATCCAAATAAGGTAGAGTGCTTTTATTGTAAGAAGCAAAGGCATTAGAAAAGAAACTATTTCCAATACCTTGCTTTCCATAATCCTAAAAAGCTGAATAAGAGAAAAGAGAAAGAAGTTGCTAATCGAGGATATTATATGATAACACCTTATAATTTTTCTATTTATGATACTACTATCTGAGTATTAGATACTGAAAGTCCAATACATATTTATAATTCATTGCAAGAAATTCAAGTTAGTAAAAAATTTGAGAATAACAAGCGATTCCTGAATGTTGGAGATGGAAGATCTATTCCAGTTCTAGCTTTAAAAATAGTTTAATTTATTTTCAATTATAATATTATTTTTTTACATGATTGTCATTACTGTTCCTCTTTTCTAATGAATATAATCTCTATTGGTCTTTTGGCCAAAGCCAATTATCATTTATTAATAAAAAAAGATTATTGTGATATCATTATGAAAGATGTTATAATAATACATGGACAACAAAGAAATGGCATTTACATTTTATCACAGCCTGTAAGTGTAATGTACACAACTAATAAATATTCTAGATTAGATAATGTCACAGATGTCTACCTTTGGCATTGTAGGCTTGATCATATTAACAAAAATAGGATAAACACGTTAGCCAAAAAGAAAATCCTCGATATCAATGATTGTGAATCATTGCCAAACTATGAATCCTGTCTTCTAGAAAAAATGACAAAATCACCTTTTACTGAAAAGGAGAAAGAGCCAGTGAAATTCTAAGTCTCATATATAGTGATATATGAAGACCTATGAACACTTTTGCTAGAGGTGAATATCACTTTCATTACATTTACTGATGACCTATGTAGGTATAGGTACATCTATTTTATGAAATATAAGTCTAAATCATTTAAAATATTCAAATGATTTTATAATGAAATAAAAAAATAAACTAAAAAAAATATTAAAACTCTTCGATCAGATCAAGAAGGTGAATACCTATCCAGTGAGCTCTTGACATATCTAAAAGAAAATGAAATTCTTTCACAATAGACTTCTCCAAGGATACCACAGCATAATGATGTATCAAAAAGGAGGAATCAAATTTTGTTGGACATGGTTCGATTCATGATGAAGTTTGCTAGTCTGCCTATTTTATTTTGATGTTATACTCTTGAGACTACATGTTTTATATTGAACAACATTCTAAGTAAATATGTTGCAAACACTCTATATGAGATATGGATTGGTCAAAGGCCTACACTCTCTTACCTTCAGGTTTGAGGTTGTCTGGCCTACGTTAAATATTTGCATACAAATAAACTTGGATCCCAGTTTGATAAGTACATGTTTATAGAGTATCCAAAGAAAACTAGGGGTTATTACTTCTACCATGCTGAAGAATAAAAGGTGTTCGTCAACAATAGAGCAATCCTTTTAGAAAAGAAGTTCCTTGGTGAAGAAACCATTACCTCTAATGTTGAACATGAGAAAGTTCAATAGGTAAAAAAACAAATATAGTTAGCTGAACCAGAACCAGATTTGATTAGATTAAACTCAGAACCTAACATAACTATATTGTTAAGGCGATCTGATAAAGTACCATATCAGTTGGATAGATACTATGATTTCTTGGTCTGAGACAGTGATCCCATCAAACTCAATGAGAATGATGAGGATCCAATCACCTATATGGATGCTATGCGGAGGCCTAATTCCGAAAAATGGCTTTAGATCATAAAATCTTAGATGGAGTCCATAAACGTCAATGATGTATGGATATTGGTTGACCCACCTGAAGGGGTTAAATCCATTGGATGTAAGTGGATCTTCAAGAGAAAAAAGAATGCAGATGGAAAGATGGAGACCTATAAAGCCCATTTGGTTGCCAAAGAATATGGTCAATATTATAGTATTGACTATGACGAGATATTTTTTTCTATGATAATGCTCAAATCTATTCAGATTATACTTATGATAGCTGCCCATCTAGACTATATATGAGATCTAGTAGATGGATGTAAAGATAGCTTTCCTAAATGGAGAGCTAATCGAAGAGGTATATATGATGCGACCTTAAGGGTTCACATCCATAGACGAGTTTAAGATGTGAAAGCTTTAGAGATCCATTTATGGATTGAAGCAGGCATCTCGGAGTTGGACCATGCATTTTGATAAGGTAATCAAAACATATGGCTTTTTTAAGAATAGAGAAAAGCCCTGCATATACAAGCGGGCAAATAGTCCAGTAGTTGTATTTCTTATCCTATATGTGGATGATATTCTCTTAATCGAGAATGATATCCCCGCACTACAAGGAATAAAGATATAGCTGTCATCTTAGTTCCCCATGATGGACTTGGATGAAGCATCCTACATCCTAGGGATGAAGATATATAGAAATAGATAAAAAAGAATACTTAGGTTATCCTAGTTCATATACATAGATACTATGCTGAAGAGGTTCAGCATGAAAAATTCTAAGAATGACTATCTTCTGATAGGTTATAAAATTTTTCTCTAAGAAGGATTGTCTGACAACTCCTAAAGAGAAAGAGCATATAAGTAGAAACCCATATGCTTCGATAGTGGGATCTATTATATACACCATGAAATATATAAGATCAGATGTGGGATACTCACTAGTAGTAAGTAGATACCAATTTGATCTAGAAAAAATTCACTAGAAGGTGGTGAAAATCATCCTTAAGTATTTGAGAAATACTAAGGACCAGTGAATAATCTATGGTGAGTCAGATTTAAAATTTATGGAGTTTACAAACTTCAGCTTTCAATCTGACCATGATGACAGCAAGAGCATGTTGGGTTATGTTTTTACCCTGAATGGTGGAGCCATCTACAGGAAGAGTTTCAAGCAGTGCACTGTAGCTAATTCTATTTGCGAGGCAAAATACATCACGACATCTGATGCTACCATAAAGTCTATGTGGTTGCAAAAAATTCATTAGCAAGCTGGGAGTGGCATCCTCTATCATCGGTCCAGTCCTAATATTGCACTAGAACTATAGCTTAGGCTAAAGAACCAAAAAACATACCATAAGACCAGCATATATTATATCGCTACCACCTAGTCCGAAAGATCTTGGATCGAGGTGATGTCGATCTTTAGAAGATCGATGAAAAGGAGAGCCTAGCTGACCCCTTACTGAAGCTCTGATGGTAAAGGAGTTCGATGAACACAAGTCAAAAATGGATATTAGATACTGTACCAAGTGGCTTTAGGATAAGTGAGAGTTATTAAAAAATATATCCCGAAGCCAATTATCAGCCTGTTGATGGTTATGCTATTTTATAAATATAAATGATTTATCAATGAACAAAAAAATTATTCTAGCATTTTCATCACAAATCTACATCTTCTAATGAACTCCTTTGATGTGATAAAGTTCTTAGGACTATTTAGATTCGATAAAAAGAGGATTTATTGATTAGTCCTTAAAATTATTAGTGATCAAATAATACATTGTTAATCAGGACGATAATGTTTATCGAGTGTAAGTCATTGTGTGCCATATGGTTTAGTTGTCCTATTAACCAAAAAGTATGGAGACATTGATATGGCATACAGATGAGATGTAGAAGTACATCATCACTGAACGTAACCAACTCTGGAGTATTCTGCTGTCAAGAATTGCTCTGATGGGATATAGATATAAGTATCCCTTAGACCTGAGATCACTATGGTAGCTTGCAAGCGACTCACTATGCATTAGTGCCAGACTACCTAAATTTTTAATTCAGTTAAGAAGGGTTTCTGGGCATAGTCAAGTCCTTATAAAGTCGGCGAGTGATCAAGATGGGATTGACCACTCCAAGAGTTTGAAGATAATGCATCGCTGTATTTCAATTTAGCAAAACCTTAGCTAGGATAATCCATAAGATGGATTTGATATTTTGAAATATAATATGGATGACCTATTTAGGATTGATTGTTAAAACCTGAGTTGTCCTATGAGTATTTTGATCAAGAGGATGAATTATATAGAAACCATATCCACATGGATTTTGAGAGTGTTGCTTTATATATTCGACCTATCCGACCGTCGGGTACCATTGCTAGATGGTCACTTCGATTAGTATAAAAATTTATTTCTATGCTATCGGCTTAGGTTCAAACCTATGGGATCATGCACATTAGAGGTCTCGATTTAATTGGATGGTTGATCAATGATTAAGAATCATTTTAGAATCAAACAATTGTACAATTGATGTTTGACCTAGTGCAAGTATTGCAGAAGGATCGATTAACAATCAGATTGCTAATTGGCTCAATTTGATTGAGCAATTAAGCTAAAATCAAGTCTAATTGAATATGACTCAATTAGATTTGGTTTGGGCTTGATTGAATCAAGTCTAATTGATTTATTAGATAAGCCAATTATAAGAGAAAATAATTTTCAATTGAACTAGAACTTGAGTGCACCTAATTTCTAATTTGATTAAAAAATTAAATTTGATTTAATTTGATTTAATTAGATTCCTAGTTGGGTTAGGAATACTATTAATTAAGTTGCATCAAGATCTATTTTAATTAGGCTAAACAATTGGTTTGACTAGTTAAAGCAAGAAGTCCTAGTTAGATTAGGACTCCTTTCTTGCACCACCTCTCCATGCCTTGTCCATGAATTTTTTCATGAAAAATTTGATTTTTAGAAAAGTTCCATGCCTATCCTTTCCCCTATATCCCTCTTAGATGTTATGACATCACCATGGCATCCCTTAGCTCTGATACTAATTATTGTTCCATGGTACTGCTCTGACGCTATGTTGCAAAAAAATCTAGGATCTTTAACGTGGATATGGACAGACCTTCATTCTCTAAGGGCAGCATACCATAGATCAACTATCTAGATCTATTATAAGGTGCCTCTCTCCTTGGGCTTGAGAGAGGCACCCCCTCTCTCTAGAGCTTCTTCAGGAACCTAGGGCAACAACACTAGAGAGAAGAGAGAAGAGAGAGATTGAGGAACAAAAGATCAGTATTCACTGCTTCAATCAAAATGAAAATCCTAATACAACCTATGTATTTATATATAGCCATTAGGTCCGACCAAAAACTCTCCTAGCTAACACAATATATGAAAGCACTCACCGAGCCCATGTACACCGATGTCTCCGATGCTCTCATCTCCTAGATCTAAACCTAATCCATACATGAGTTAGCTCCCGTAAGACCTCTCAAACTAGGCCTTAAGACCCTTAAGATAAGTCCCTATCTTAGCCCCAAATAGATCCTCTGCGTAACTCTGCTCGTGCACTGAATCGGCTTAGTCTCAGCACTGAGTCAATAATCTGAGATTAGGTCAGCTCAGTTTCAGATTGAGCAGACCTAGTTGTGTTCCATGTCTGTAGTTCCGAATGCGCACCTCTCTATTTCGCCTATCCACTGAGACTTAGCTGACCCAGTTTCAGATTGAGCTAGCTAACCTGCAGAAAAAGCCCTTCTTTACAGTCTTCATTCTTCGATATTGGTTCCTTGCTCTACCTTATCTCCCAAGTCTCCGAAGTGCCAACCAAGCCCCTTAAGATCCTCAACACCTAGACCTCAAGCCCATGGAGGGCTTAACAATGCCTCCACCCTAAGACAACACCTATCCTAGGCCTAGGACCATACTTGTCCTAGTCTCCCTTGAACCAATATCCTAGCTCCTCCCATGGTCTCCCAAGGCTTGGGAGCACCACCATTTCTCACAATCTCCATTTGAGTGCCCTAAGCCTTGGTAAACTTCTTGGTGATGCCCTCCTGCATGATCCCACTATCACTACGCACCCTGACAGTCCCTTGTGCAAATATCATCTCTGCCAATCCTCTTCAGCTACTGTGCACTCTTTAGGCCTTTGAAATGACCGCCTCCACCACTGAAGACCTTGGCTTGCTTCTTCGCACCATCCTAAAATTATAGAATCTCTTCTGCTTAGCAGCTACATCACTTTTTCTGGACTTTTCTGATGAACCTATAGCATTCCAGCTCTAGCATATGCTATACTACCTAATACGATCTCCTTAGAGCTATACCTGTCCATCTGCACATGTCAATCCTCTTGAAACTGTGCATCATCAGTGCTGATACTAGGATATCGATCCTCCTGCACTTCTCTGCTCTGAACCCATGCCAAATTTTTTCTCCACCTATGAAGCTATCACTATGGAGCTCCATCTATATCCAAAATTCATCTGATGCTGCAGAAGTCGACTCTATACCCAAGTCTCTCAAGGCCAACCATCCAATGCTGCACTACTGAGCCTGCCACTGTACTTCGAACACCATCGCTACTCCTTCGAATCCTTCGCACTTCGCAGTCCTCATCAAAGTCATCTCAAATACCTTTGCAACCCGCAAGCACCTTCAAAATCCAAGAGCTCATCCAACTCTTCAAAATCCAATGACTGAATCCTAGAAAATTCCATCCTAGCCTTCTCATCTTCTGCCCCTGCACCAACCATCGCTTCAATTATGCCCGGAGGAATTGCAGCTCAAATCCTATCTTGAGCTCAGACCCACCTATCTCATCTTGAGGCTTCTGAAACTTTCTGGCTCTCTCTGAGACTTGCTTCTGATCTTCCTAAGATGCCTCCTGACACTCTCTGCTAAGATACCTTTCTCGATGGCTGAAGCACTACTGCATTACTCCAGTGCTCTCTACCTCATCTCGACATCACCTCCTCATAGGTATCCGGGTCTTCTCTTACTACACATAATCCATCCTTCATCTGAACTATGACTCTTTCTAGTGCTCCTATAAAAAAAACTTGATCCACTACCCAGCCCTAACCTATTGGACCTTCATGGATCATCCATCTCCATCATCCCCAAGGTTCCATAAATCCATGCTCTGATTGAACCGCTGAATACATTTTCGACTACTTTCCTACCTTCTTGATAGTGAAAGATGTATATCCACTTCTTCAGTCTTCCTTCGATCATTACCTCTTGGAAAACCTCTCTTCATCCATTAAACTGTCCTATATTGTCTATCTTCCTAGAGAACCCTAATGCTTTCTATTGAGATACCTCCCTCGGCTATTGCACATCGAGCCTCTCTCAGCTCTGCATCTTTAGGGAAGCACTACTGCAGCACTCCAGCATCCCCTGCCTTATCTACCATCATATACCTTGGCCTTTTTACCAAGATCGATCAACAAATCATGCATCTAAACCTTCCACCCCAAAAAAAATTCCTTCTCGTTAATCCTCTTAGCCTCCACCTTCAATCCGCCGCTCCCAATTGGCCAAACCATAGCTATAACAAAGGTAGATCTGAGACATATCATGAAATACTCATGCAGATTTTTGATTTCATCCCATATGACTTCTCCTTCTCTTCCACGCATCATTAGGCTCTAATACCAAAAGTTGTAACACCACCATGACATCACCTAGCTCTGATACCAATTATTGTTCTATGGTACCGCTCTGACACCATGTTGTAGAAAAATCTATAATCTTTAACATGGATATGGAGAGACCTTCGTTCTCTAAGGGCAGCATACCATGGATCCACCACCTAGATCTATGCTGGGGTGCCTCCCTCCTTAGTCTTGAGGGAGGCACCCCCTCTCTCCAGATCTTCTTCAAGAACCTAGGGCAACAACACTAAAAAGAAAAAAGAAGAGAGAGATTAAGAAAGAAAAATCTATATTCACTGCTTCAATCAAAATGAAAACTCTAATACAACCTATGTATTTATACATAGCCATTATGTCCGATCAAAAACTTTTCTAGCTAATCCAATACATGAAATCACTCACTGAGTCCATGTACACCCATGTCTCCTATGCTCTCATCCCCTAAATTTAAACTTGACCCATATATGAGTTATTCCCCTTAAGACCTCTCAAACTAGGCCTTAAGACCTCTAGGATAAGTTTCTATCCTAGCCTTAAACAGACCCTCCACATAACTCTACCCATGCACTGAGCTAACTCAGTCTCAGCACTAAACCAGCTAACCTAAGACTAGGTTGGCTCAGTCTAAATTGAGCTGACCCAGTTGCATGTCGTGCCTATAGTTCTGAATGCGTGCCTTTCTGTTTGGCCTATCCACTAAGACTTAGCCAACCTAGTTTCAAACTGAGCCAACTAACTTACAAAAAAAGCTCTTCTCTATAATCTTCATTCACCAACTTTGGTTCATTGCTCCATCTTGTATTCTAGATCTCCGAAGCACCAACTAAATCCATTAAGGTCCTCAACACCTGAACCTCAAGCTCATGAAGGGATTAACACCGCCTCGATAACTCTTGTCCTAGCCCTAGGACCACACCTATCCTAGTCTCCTCATAGCCAACACCTTGGCTCCTCTCATGGTCTCTCAAGGCTTAGAAGCACCACCAATCCTCACATTAGACGGTTTGTATTTTTGTATTTGATCAAAAATTAGAAGTAGTGATGATCTAGACTCTATTTGATAGAGTTTGGACAAACCTAAAACTCTTATCCATTACGGCATCAATTAATCTAATTTTTTTCTAAAATTTTTATGGAAGAAAGATGATCTAATTATGCACCAAATATTTGAAATCCATGCTAAAAGAGTTTGAAGAGGTGCCCAAGGGTTGGACGCCCCCATCCTTATCCTATTTGGACTCTCTATCTAGGTATTTAACCTAGACAGAAATTCTTCTCTAACTCTCTATTTAAATAGAGTTAAGCCATGAAATTTTGAGATATTTTAGATCTGAGAGAGCAAGCTTGGGTGTGGAGACCTTGGGCATATCAGGGTTGAGAGTGTAGAATTTTGTAAAGGCAAAAATTGTGGTGCTTAGGTGAAAGGAAAGGACCTAGAGAAGAAGGGTTTTCTCTAGGGTTTTTGCTCCAAATTTTCTTCCACCAATTTTCAAGAGAAGAAAGTGGAAAGAAGGCTTCTTCTAGATCCTTTCTTCTCCTCCTTTGATCCTTGAAGAGTTCAAGCCAATTAAAGAAGAAGATTCGGCATCAACCATCAATGAAGGATCAGCACAGTGCTAGCACACTATGCTGATTTCTAAATTGCTGAACTTCAGATCATGATTGAGATTTTGTATGGACTTTTCATAAAGGCCGGATGCATGTGTGGCTTGAAGTGATATCCTTAGTCTTATATCAAAAAGTGGACATCCAAATCTATGGAAAAGGTAATGAGATTTGATCTCAATTGCAGACTAGATCAGATCTAGTTTTTCTTATTTGATATTGATATGATCAACATCATTATTTTATATTTTATTTAATTTTTAGATTAATATGAATACTTTAATCAAATCATTAGATTTTAGATCTAAGATTTATTGATATATTTCAAAGACTAATTAGATTAATCTATAGCTTTTGTTGTTTTGATTTTAAAAAAAATTCAAAATACATGTTAGAAATCTAAGGTTTTTTCTATAGACCGACCTTTGGATTTGTTCTTATCTTTTCTATCATGGGACTCACCATCCTTTTTGCTGTAGATGAGTTTACTTTTACTTCTCTCCCTGCTCTGTAACTAGTGTTAGATATGCGTGCCCTAAAAGCTAGATTGGCTGACACTTATAATACACTTTTAAAGGCAAAATTATAATTTTGATTATAAATAATAAAATGGATCATTTTCTATCACAGTGTGTATTTGAAAGTGTCTATGATATATCCCTTGAGTTAATTGTAATGATAGTTCATATTTTCAAGAGTTGAAAATTTAAGACATGAATTTTCATTATTAACTCATAAAATGCTCCCAACCGTAGGATCATCATGAGGATGGTGATTCATCTGAAATGTTAATGTACGATCGCTTCTTTTTGATAGATGAGTCTTGAGTCTACAGTGTAGAGACACTGGAGTAAGAGTATAGATACTCGTTAGATAATGAGGGCATTGAGTATAACCACCTCGAGTAGTCATGAGAAAGTCTACCTTCTCATCGATGACTGGCTCGAAGCTGCAGTAGTGTGTCTGGTTCTTTGACCTGAGGTGCATCGACTGTTTACCTTGAGGGTGTTATAGTTTGACTACACCATAACTTGATCTCCTAGTCATTCAAAACCCTAAGGTGTATGTTGGCTATAGTATGTTCATTGTAGAAATTGGATTGCACCAATAGGAGATCTATCTACCTTGGTAGATGAGGTGTAGCCCTATGATGATCATGCGAATCAAATCCATAAGTCCATGGTCATGGTAGAGTGAAATAATAAAAAGAGCTTTTATTAAGGTTTTTCATATTAGACTTAAATCGAATGATTAATTTATATGATAAAAATTAGGATTTGACGAGATCACCTTAATCCTAATCCAGTCAGAACTCAAGATAGGAGAACTTAATTACATAGGTAACTGTACCAAAAGGTTCATTTTCAATTTTGATGGGTTACCACCATATGCTGCTAGGTGTCACTAGTGGATTTTGAGACTAATTAAAATGATTTGGATGATCGACAATGCTAGTTGTCTAAATCAAAAAGGTTTTAATCCATCAGAAGATATTTCAATGATATCGATGATAGAGATCATGACATATCCCATTATCATACAGAACTAAATCTAACTGGGTCACACAAATAAAAATTTGAATCTAGATATCATCAATTGGATTAACCTAGTTTAATTGATTTGAATAAGATTCAATTAGGTTCAAGAAAATCGTGCTAGCACATGATTGAGCCTAAAGTTCTTCTTTAACAATCATTAAAACTTATCTCGACTGAGCCAAATATGTTTGGACTCACTCAAAAAATTTTACTTGGTCTGACTGGAGCTTATCCAGATTAGAAAAGGGTTGTCCTAATTTATGAGATAAATTTGAGGCAATACCTGCCATTTTTCATCACCTGCTAAATCTTATCTTTGGACTTTGGTCAAATGTTGACCTTTGACACTTAGACATCGTCCATGTATCATGCACCTATAGGAGAGAATCTAGGGCTTTGTCCCTCTACTAAAAAGTATAAAGGAAGGGGGTGCATGCCTAGGTAGACATGCACCCCATGAGGATTACATCTAGAGTCCCATATAGATGGGACTCCAATTGCTTCAGGGGTTTAAATGCTATGGCGACAAGAAGACTAGTTTGACCCAGTCTTAGCGCCACCTAAGGAGGGTTTTGAGGGACTCTAATCTGGTTGGATCAGATGATGTCATCCCATCAATCAGATTTAGATCTGATTGTATAAAGGGCCGTGATTGATCGGGATGATGTGGCACTGCATGGCGCAGCAGGATCTATATAAACCCTGCCTGCACCTAGAATTCAGAGCTTCTGCCTTAGCCCACACCACGTAGCCCCTCTCCCTCCTTCTCCAAGACACCCTCTAGTCCTCTCTCTCCTCTTCACGCCCAAGGAATTTTGGGCACGAGTTAGGTGCGATCCAAGCAAGTGAAAGGCGACAGAAAAGGAAGAAGGCAGCACTATTGCAAGAAACAACAATTGTTCTTCAAAAGCTATTTTGAAGACCTTCAAGATTAGATCCAAATCTAATTTTTGGAGGATTGATTAAGAATGAGAAGATCTTCAGATCCTGTCCGAGTGGATACCGATAGAGGCCAGATGCTTGTGTGGTTATATCTAAAACCTCAAGCAAACATCGGGATCATCATAGGGTAATTGGATTACCCAAAATAAAGATATAATTAAATTAGATTTAACTTTTATTTTATTTTTATTTTATTAGATCAATAAGATTAGATTTGAATAGTCTTAGATCTAATTAGGATCTTAAAAAAAAAATTTTGAAATATCTCTCTTGATCCAATCATATCTGAACGAATCTGATCCAAAAAATAAGATTTTTTCTTCAACTAGTATCAGAGCCAGGTTCCAAAATTTATTAGATCTAATTTTAATTAATTTTTGATCTAATAATTAGATAATTTTAGATGTCACATAAGATATGATTTGATCTAAATTTAAAAAATTAAAAATTAAATAATTTAGATCTAAGATGTATGAGATGCATGACTAGACTAGGAATAGAATTGTTCTGTATAGTCTAACATGATCATAATTTTAATTTGATTAATTATAAATTTTATATATTTTTATTTATTATTTTTTAATATTATAAATATTATAATTAGATCTAAAAAATAAAAAATAAATTTATTTAATTTTTTTCATATGAGATATGATAGATGCATGTTTAGACTAGTTGTAGAATAGTTTTACAAAATTATCTAGAATAAATTTTAATTTGATATGATTAAATTTAAATCTTATTTTTTAGATATTTATGAAATAATTTTAATCTAAAAATATGCATGATATGATACATGAGATGTATATAAAATATATTTTTAGTTAGATTAATTTTTATATATGTGATATATGATGTAGATCTAACTAGTTTTGTAGATTTATCATATTTTTTATTAAGGCATTCTCCTTGACCATCCAGTTTTAAGAACAAAGTAGGATTTAAAGGCTCTCTTCTTCCATTCGATGGGGTATTCTTATGATGTGTAGGGATGCTGCACATTCGTCCTTAATCAGAATTCTAAAACTTATTTTCTGCAAAATTCTAGATCCTGAAACCCTAGAAT
Organism: Cocos nucifera; assembly: GCA_006176705.1. Classification (NCBI taxonomy): domain Eukaryota; kingdom Viridiplantae; phylum Streptophyta; class Magnoliopsida; order Arecales; family Arecaceae; genus Cocos; species Cocos nucifera. Next base: position 16,246 of record QRFJ01002145.1, on the reverse strand, counting down.
TTTATATACATATTTTATTTATGAACTCTAAACTTAATTATGAATTAAAATTATGAAATATATCAGATCTAAAATTAAAAATTTTCATATCTAAGACATATTTATAAAGTTGGGTTCGGGCTTAGATAGCTCAATTAGGTCTAGCGGTTGATCAAACTGAATCAATAGTTGGTTAGATGGAATCAAGAGTGCTTAAATTGACCAGCCTAATAGGATTAAGTTTGGATCAAGGTCGAGTCACATGAGTGATCGATCAAGTTAAGATCTAATTAGGCTCAGTGGTTAGAGTCTGGATTGTAGGCTAATCCGATTGATTTTGGCTCAATAATTTGGTATCCAAGGTAAGTTTGGTAGATACGATCGACTAGTTTTTAATTGGGAGCTACTCGACTCGAATACATTCTTGTCAAGTTAATGACATATTCCTTCCATCGGTCTCACTTACCTGACCATATTTATCGGCTCAGTTATGATCTAAGGTGGCTAACAATCCAAGCTAACCTAGGCTACTAGGTTAGTCATAATGGTTATGGCTATGTCAACACAAGTTTAAAGAGATCTAAATTAAATTTCTCTAAGAAAAGATTAAGTCTAAGGTCCACCACCATTGTAGATGTGCGGGCCCTTTCCAAGGTTGATTGTTCTCTATTGGTCATAATGGTTTAGCTGTACCGAGAAGACGCAGCCATGTCTATTAGGCATTGGAAGGAACGGGCTGGAGGATGGATTGGACTCAATATTTTAGATACGGTGAGAGGTCCAATTAGGAATTCAATCTATGCAAATGGTGGATCAGACTTACCTAAGGAGTAGTGTTAGATATATGTGCCCTAAAAGATAGAACTGGTCGACACTTGTAATACACTTTTAGGGGCAAAATTGTAATTTTGACTATAATCAATAAAATGGGTCATTTTCTATCACATATGTGTATTTAGTGTCTGGGATACATCCGTTGAGTTAATGATAATGATAATTCATATTTTCAAGAGTTGAAAATTTAAGACATGAATAATCATTATTAACTCATAAAATGCTTCCGACCATAGGATCATCATGAGGATGGTGATTGATCCAAAAGGTTGGTGTACAATCGCTTCTCTTTAGTAGATGAGTCTTGAGTCTACGGTGTGGAGACACCGGAGCGAGAGTACAGGTACTCGTTAGAGAATGAGGGCACTGAGCGTGACCACCTCGAGTAGTCATTAGAAAGTCTACCTTCTCGTCAATGACTGACTCAATGCTGTAGTGGTGTGTCTAGTTCTTTGACCTGAGGTGCATCGACGGTTCACCTTGAGGGTGTTATAGTTTGACTACACCATAACTCAGTCTCCTAGCCATTCGAAATCCTGAGGTGTATGTTGGCTATAGCATGTTCATTGTAGGAACTGGATTGCATCAAGATGGAATCTATCTACCTCGGTGGTAGAGGAGCAGCCCTATGATGATCATGAGAATCAAGTCCAGAAGCCCATGGCCATGGCAGAGTGAAATAATAGAAAGAGTTTCTATTTAGATTTTCATATCGGACTTGAATCGAATGATTACATCATATGATAGAGACTAGGGTTTGACGAGTTCACCTTAACCCTAATCTGATCAGGGCTCAAGATAGAAGAACTTAATCACACAGGTAGCTGCACCAAGAGGTTTACATTCAGCTCTGATGGGTTGCCACCATATACTGCTAGGTGTCACTGGTGGATTTTGGAGAGCAATTAGAATGATTTAGATGATCGATCATTCTAGCTGTTCGAATCAGAAGAGTTCTGATCCATCGAAAGGAGTTTCGATGATGTCGATGATAGAGATCATGACATATCCCATTACCATATAGAACTGAACCTAACTGGATCACACAAACAAGGGTTTGAATCTGGTGATCATCAATTGAACTGATCCAGTTCAATTGATCTGAATGAGATTCAATTAGGTTCAAGAAAATCATGCTAGCACTCGATTGAACCTAACGTTCTTCTTTTACTATCATAAATAGTTGTCCTGACTGAGCCAAAGGAAGTTTGTGCTTGATCAGAGGCCTTCACTTGGTCTGACTGGAAGCTTGTCTAGATCAAAAAAGGGTTGTCTTATTTTGTACCTACCATTTTTGGTCACCTGCCATTTCTTCAGTTCCTTTGACTTTGGTCAAAAGTTGACCTTTGACTGGATCAAATGTTGACCATTGATACTTTGACTTTTGTCCATATATCATGCACCTATTGGAGAGTCCCCCTGCCAGGGGCAAGGAGAAGGCGCACGCCAAGGGTGGCGTGAGCCCAAGTAGGAGGCGCCTAGGAGTCCTTGTTGGACAAGGACTCCATCTCCCTTTTGGATTTCAATCAGAGTTCTACTAAGAATCCAGATTGACTGGTCTTAGGTGAAGGGAAATCCTGATTTTCCGGTCCAGGTTCGTCCAGATCTGATCAGATCAAGAGATATATTTCAAAAATTTTTCTCTTGATCCCAATCAGATCTTGATATATTTTAGATCTGATTCTTATTATTTTAATAAATAAAATAAAATAAGATAAATTAAATCAAATTTAATTTACCTGATTTGGGTAATCCTATTACCCTGTAGATGATCCTGATTGCAGCGGAAGGTTCTGGATCTTAGCCACGCAAGCGCCTGGCCTCTACCGGTATCCACTCGGGTTGGATCTGGAGATCCTCTTCTTCTCTATCATGCCTCCAAAAATCAGATCTGGATCTGATCTGGAGGATCTTCAAAACTCCTTTTGAAGATCAGCAGTCGTCCTTTGCAGCAGTGCAGCCTTCTTGCTTTTGATCGCCTTTCTTTGATCTGGAATCGCACCAACCAAAGTCCAAAACTCTTTTGGACGTGGAGAGCAAGAGGAGGAGAAGTTTGGCATGGAGGAAGAGGGGAGAGGCAGCCTTGGGGCGTGGGAAATTCTCTCTCTAATTGCATTCTAATCTGAGTTGGGCGCAGGGTCTCTTTTATAGACTAAGCGTGATCCAACTCCTCTTATTCTCAATCAATCACAACCCTTTGTGAAATCAGATCTAAATCTGATTGGTGGGAATAGAGACCCCTGGATTCCTCCTTAGAGGGTGCCTAAGACCAGTCAAAGTTGGTTCTTAGAAGAACTCTAATTGGAATCCAAAAAGGAGATGGAGTCCTTGTCCAACAAGGACTCCTAGGCGCCTCCAACTTGGGCACACGCCTAGGGTGGCGTGCGCCCTTCTCCTTGCCAGGTTCTGGCAGGGGGACAGGCCCCCACCAGCTCTCCAATAGGTGCATGACATGTGGTCAAAAGTCAAAGTATCAATGGTCAACGTTTGACCAGTCAAAGGTAGACTTTTGACCAAAGTCAAAGAACAAGAAATGGCAGGTGACCAAAAATGGCAGGTAATGTCTTACAAATAAGACAACCTTTTCTGACTTGGACAACCTCCAGTCAGACCATATGAAGGCCTCTGATTGAGCACAAACTCCTTTGGCTCAGTCAGGACAACTTATTTATGATAGTAAAAGAAGAACGTTAGGTTCAATCGAGTGCTAGCACGATTTCCTTGAACCTAATTGAATCTCATTCAGATCAATTGAACTAGATCAGTTCAATTGATGATCACCAGATTCAAACCCTTGTTTGTGTGACCCAGTTAGGTTCAGTTCTGTATGGTAATGGGATATGTCATGATCTCTATCATAGACATCATCGAAACTCCTTTCGATGGATCAGAACTCTTCTGATTCGAACAGCTAGAATGATCGATCATCTAAATCATTCTAATTGCTCCCAAAATCCACCAGTGACACCTAGCAGTATATGGTGGCAACCCATCAGAGCTGAATGCGAACCTCTTGGTGCAGCTACCTGTGTGATTAAGTTCTTCTATCTTGAGCCCCGATCAGATTAGGGTTAAGGTGAACTCGTCAAACCCTAGTCTCTGTCATATGATGTAATCATTCGATTCGAGTCCAATGTGAAAATCTAAATAGAAACTCTTTCTATTATTTCACTCTGCCATGGCCATGGGCTTCTGGACTTGATTCTCATGATCATCATAGGGCTGACTCCTCTACCACCGAGGTAGATAGATTCCCATCTTGATGCAATCCAGTTCCTACAATGAACATGCTATAGCCAACATACACCTCAGGGTTCCATATGGCTAGGAGACCGAGTAATGGTGTAGTCAAACTATAACACCCTCAAGGTGAACTGCCGATGCATCTCAGGTCAAAGAACCAGACACACTACTGCAGCATCGAGTCAGTCATTGACGAGAAGGTAGACTCCCTAATGACTACTCGAGGTGGTCACGCTCAGTGCCCTCGTTCTCTAACGAGTACCTATACTCTCGCTCCGGTGTCTCCACACCGTAGACTCAAGACTCATCTACTAAAGAGAAGCGATCGTACACCAACCTTTGGATCAATCACCATCCTCGTGATGATCCTATGGTCGGGAGCTGTTTATGAGTTAATAATGATTATTCATGTCTTAAATTTTCAACTCTTGAAAATATGAATTATCATTACCATTAACTCAAAGGATGTATCACAGACACTAAATACACAGGTGTGATAGAAAATAACCCATTTTATTGATTATAGTCAAAATTATAATTTTGCCCCTAGAAGTGTATTACAAGTGTCAGCCAATTCTGGCTTCTAGGGCACATATATCTAACATCTTAGGCCATCTAAGGATGAATCAAGGGACTCTATTCCCACCAATCAGATTTAGATCTGATTTCACAAAGGGTTGTGATTGGTTGAGAGGAAGAGGAGTTGGATCACAAGAGGTCTATAAATAAGACCCTGCGCCCAACCCAAGGAATTCTAAATTCTAATGAGATTTCCCATGCCCCAAGGCTGCCTCTCCCCTCCTTCTCCATGCCAAAGTCTCTTCTCCCTCTGCTCTCCACGTCCAAAAGGTGTTTTGGACTTTAGTTTGGTGCGATTCAGATCAAAGAAAGGCGATCAAAAGCAAGAAGGCTGCGCTGCTGCAAAAGGACGACTGCAGATCTTCAAAAGAGTTTTGAAGATCCTCCAGATCAGATCCAGATCTGATTTTTGGAGAGGTGTGATAGAGAAGAAGAGGATCTCCAGATCCAACCCGAGTGGATACCGGTAGAGGCCAGGCGCTTGCGTGGCTAAGATCCAGAACCTTCCGCTGCAATCAGGATCATCTACAGGGTAATAGGATTACCCAAATCAGGTAAATTAAATTTGATTTAATTTATCTTATTTTATTTTTATTATTATTAAATAATAAAAGAATCAGATCTGAAAATATATCAAGATCTGATTTAGATCAAAAAAAAAAATTTTTGAAATATATCTCTTGATCTAATCAGATCTGGAACGAACCTGGACCGGGAAATCAGGATTTCCCTTCAACTGGTATCAGAGCCATGGTTCTAAATTGTTTAGATCTGATTTTAATTTTATTTTAATTAGAAAATAAAGTGATTTCAGATGTCACATGAGATGTGATCAGATCTGAAATCAGAAAAAATTAAAATTAAATGATTTGGATCTAAGAACATTAGAAGATATGCATGACTAGTTCTAGAATAGAATAGTTCTATAGAATAGTTCTTGCATGTCTTTGATTTAATCTGATTAAATCATATTTTAGATCTTCTTATTTACTATTTTTCTGATATTATAAGTGTTATAATAACATCTAAAAAAACAGCAAATAAAAATTATTTAATTTTAAATATCATATGAGATATGATAGATGCATGTCTAGACTAGTTGTAGAATAGTTCTACATAATTGTCTAGATTAGAATTTATTTTGATTAGATCAATTTAAATCTAATTTTTTAGATTATTATGAGATAATTTAGATCTGAAAATATGCATGATTTGATACATGAGATGTATGCAAAATATGCCATGATTAGATCTAATTTGTATATGAGATATATGATATAGATCTGATAACTGTTTTGTAGTATTACATGTTCCTGATTAAGGCGTTCCTCTTGGCCGTCCGGTCATAAGAACGAAGAAGGGTTTAAAGGCCCTCTCTCTTCCCATTCGATGGGGTGTTCTTATGACGTGTAGGGGTGCTGCGTGTTCGTCCTTAATCAGAAACCCAAAACTTACTTTCTGCAAAACCCTAGATCCTGAAACCCTAGGATTTATTGTGCATATTTTGTTTATGAACCCAACTTAATTAAGAATTAAGTTTATGGAATATTAATTAGGTCTAAAATTGAGAATTTTAGATCTAAGACATATTCATAATACTGGGTTCGGGCTTGGGTAGCTCAATTAGGTCTAAGCGGTTGATCAAACCGAATCAAGAGTTGGTTAGATGGGATCAACAATGCTTAAATTGACCAGCCTAATAGGATTAAGTCTGGGTCAAGATCGAGTCACGATCAAGCAAGACCTAATTAGGCTCAGAGGTTAGAGTCTGGATTGTAGGCTAACCCAATTGGTTCTGACTCAACAATTTGGTGTCTAAGGTAAGTTTGGCACAGACGACCGACTGGTTTTTAATTGGAAGCTACTCGACCTGAATGCGTTCTTGTGCGAGTTAATGGCATATTCCTTCCACCGGTCTCACTTACCTGGCCATATCTGTTGACACAGTTCTGATCTGAGGTGGTCAATAATCCGAGCTAACCCATGCCACTAGGTTAGTCATAATTGTTATGACTAAGCCAAGTCTAGTTTAATGAGACCTGAATCAATTCTCCCTAAGAAAAGATTAAGTCTGAGGTCTTCCACCATTGTAGATGTGCGGGCCCTTCCCGGGGTTGATTGTTCTCGGCTGGATACAGTGGCTCAGTTGCACCGGGAAGATGCAACCATGTCTATTAGGCATTGGATGCTATGGGCTGGAGGATGAGTTGGGCTCAATATTTTGGATACGGTGAGAGACCTCAATTAGGAACCCAGTCTATGCAAATGGTGGGTCTGACTTAACTAAGGAGTGGATCAATATTCCGGATACGGTGAGATTCATGAATTAGAGACCAAGTTTGGGTGCACCATGATTAGAGAATCATTGAACAAGAGTTGTTCACTCATTGGCTAACCCATCACCAATAACTGTTAGGTGAGGTGATGAGTCAGTTGGTGAGACCGCACCACCCACTAGAAATCATCAATCGTGGAGATTTTTCGCATCTCTACAGAGGGAGTGTAGGGATCCGAGAAAATAGTGGGAGCTAATTTGTTTAAAAATAAAATCCCTAAATAAATTGGTCAAGTCAAAATTACAGTATCTAACTAGAATCTTTGACTCTCTACAGGAAAATGTCTGCGTCCAACCCACTGGCACGTATCCTAGACACACATAGACTGACTGGACCCAATTATAAAGATTGGCTCAGGAACTACAAAATTATTTTGGGTTCAGAGAAGTTAACACATGTTTTGGACCAGGACCCTCCCACCTTACCAGCTCGTCCATCCACTGAACAGAGAGCGTCTCTGGAAAAATGGATTGACGAAGACAATAAGGCCAGATACTACATGTTGGGCTCGATGTCTGATGAGCTCCAGCGCCAACATGAAGATATCGGGACTGCTCGCCAAATGTTGGCTCACCTGCAGGAGATGTTTGGTGAACAGAGTCGCGCAGCCAAATATCAAGTCACGAAATGACTTTTTAAGGCTAAGATGCGTGATGGGCAGTCAGTCCAAGATCACTGTCTGACAATGATCAAGGACATGGAAGAGCTTGAGAAGCTCGGTGTGAAGTTGGACTTGGATCTGCAGAACGATATTATTCTGCAATCCTTGACTGATGCATATGGGCAATTCATCATGAATTACCACATGCATAAACTTCAAAATTCCTTGGCCGAGTTGATGAATATGCTGGTTACCGCTGAGCTTTCTATGAAAGGTTCTAAAGGCTCAGTTCTTGCTATGGAACGGACTTCTTCCAAAAGAAAGTCTTATGGAAAGAAAAAGAAGTCTGTGAAAAAGCAAAAGGTGGAAGAAGGATCAAAGAAGAAGAAGGCAGAACCGAAGAAGAAGGTCGATGGCAAAGGAAAGTGTTTCCATTGCAACAGCGACGGCCATTGGAAGCGGAACTGCCCTACTTACCTGGCCACCCTGAAGAACAAGAAGGAAGGTCCTTCTGGAGGTATGCTCGTTATTGAGTCTAACCTTACGGTTTCTTCTGCATCCAGTTGGGTGCTTGACTCTGGTTCTAGTGCTCATCTGTGCACTTCTATGCAGGGTCTTGAGGATAGCAGGAGGCTGAGGGATGGAGACATGATCCTACGCATCGGTAATGGAGCAAGAGTTGCTGCAGTAGCCGTGGGAACATACCCTCTTCGATTACCATCTGGTTTAGACTTAGTTTTAAAAGACTGTTATTATGTGCCTGCAGCTAGCAGGAATTTGATTTCTGTTTCATGCTTAGCACAAGAAGGTTATGTGATCACCTTCTTTAAGGACCATTGTAACATTCTTTATGAAAGAAATAAAATTGCAAATGGTTTCCTTGTTTAATGGTCTTTATCAGTTGCATATTGATGTACCTGTTTTAACTATCGAGCAAAACGTGAATGCCAAACGACCTAGGGATAGTCCAAACGACAGATATCTATGGCACCTGAGATTAGGTCATATAGCAGAAGATAGGATTAACAAATTGGAGAAAAATGGGCTATTGAGTCCATTGACTTTTGAGTCATATCCAACTTGTGAATCTTGTCTTCAAGGCAAAATGACTAAACTCCCTTTTGTTGGACATGGGGAGAGGGCCACAGATCTCCTTGCCCTAGTACATACTGATGTGTGCGGCCCATTTCGATGTGCCGGCTAGAGGCAATTTTGTCTACTTCATTACCTTTACCGATGATCTGTCTAGGTATGGGTATGTGTATCTTATGAGACATAAGTCTGAAGCCTTTTGAAAAGTTCAAAGAATTCAGACATGAAGTAGAAAAAAAAACAAACTGGAAAAACCCATTAAGGTTCTTCGATCAGATCGAGGAGGTGAATACCTTAGCCGGGAATTCCTAGACTATCTTAAGGAAAATGGCATAGTCTCTCAATGGACTCCACCAGGAACACCTCAACTCAACGGGGTTTCAGAACGGAGAAATCGGACTCTATTGGATATGGTTCGATCCATGATGAGCTTCACAGACCTCCCAGATTTTCTTTGGGGACATTCATTATTAACTTCAATCTATTTACTGAATAGGGTTCCCTCTAAAACCGTTCCTACCACACCGTATGAGATATGGCACGGTAAGAAACCAAGTCTGAGTCATCTCAGAATTTGGGGTTGTCCGGCTTCATGTCAAAAGACAACAAGCGGACAAGTTAGAGTTTAGGTCCTTTAGAGCTCGATTCATAGGATATCCTAAAGAGTCATTAGGATACTATTTCTACATTCCAGAAGACCACAATGTGATTGTGAGTCGACATGCCATATTTCTTGAAAAATAGTTTATTCAAGATAGTGGCATTGGAAAGCAGATTAAGCTTGATGAGAAAGTCTCACAAGCAGAACGAGCTAAGGACCAAGTGGAACCAAATCAGGTTGAGCCAATAAGAACACTACCTCCTCCACCTCGTAGATCGGAAAGAGTTTTCCGTCCCCCTGAAAGATACTTAGGTATTATTTCAGAGGACGTAGAGGAAATGTTCCTCATAGGTAATGGTGCTCATGGTGATGATCCCAAAACCTACAACGAGGCGATATCAGATATCGACTCCGAGAAATGGCTTGAGGCAATGAAGTCAGAAGATTGACTCGATGCACTCAAACCAAGTCTGGACCTTGGTAGATCCACCAGAAGGTATAGTACCTATTGGGTGTAAATGGATCTTCAAGAGAAAGATTGGTGCAGATGGGAATGTGGAGACATTCAAGGCTAGACTGGTGGCAAAAGGTTATAGTCAACGCGAAGGCATTGACTATCAGGATACCTTTTCCCCGGTAGCTATGCTAAAATCCATCCGCACATTGCTTGCTGTTGCAGCCTATTTCGATTATGAAATATGGCAAATGGACGTGAAAACGGCATTCCTAAATGGATATCTTGAGGAAGATATCTATATGGAACAGCCGCTAGGTTTCACATCCAGTGATACTGATCACAAGGTTTGCAAGCTGCAAAGGTCCATATATGGACTTAAGCAAGCATCTCGGAGCTGGAACACTCGTTTCAATGATGTGATCAAAAAGTTTGGTTTCATCAAAAATGAAGAGGAACCATGTGTTTTCAAAAGGGTCAGTGGGAGCGCTGTTGTCTTCCTCGTATTGTACGTGGATGACATCCTCCTTATTGGGAATGATATTCCCATGTTGACATCAGTCAAGATGTGGTTGTCCAAGGAATTCTCCATGAAAGACCTAGGTGAAGCATCCTTTATTCTAGGAATTAAGGTCTATAGGGATAGACCGAATAGGATGCTAGGACTTTCACAGAAGATGTACATAGAGGAAGTACTAAAGAGGTTTAGTATGGAAAACTCTAAGAGGGGATTAATACCCTTCAGACATGGTATTCATCTTTCCAAGAAGATGTGCCCCAGCACACCTGAGGAAATAGAACGCATGAGCAAGATCCCTTATGCTTCTGCAATAGGGAGCCTCATGTATGCCATGCTATGTACACGACCTGATATAGCCCATGCTGTGAGTGTCACAAGCAGATATCAGTCAAATCCAGGTGAAGAACACTGGACTTCTGTGAAATGTATCCTTAAGTACTTGAGAAGAACTAAGGATATGATGTTGGTCTTTGGTAATGGAGAACTCCAAGTTCAGGGATACACAGACTCGGACTTCATGTCCGATATAGATGATCGAAAGTCGACATCTGGAAGTCTGTTTGTGTGCAATGGTGGAGCTGTCAGCTGGAAGAGTTCCAAGCAAACTGTGATAGCAGATTCCACCATGGAAGCAGAATATATAGCTGCATCAGAGGCTGCAAAGGAAGCATTCTGGTACAAGAAGTTTGCTGCAGAAATTGGAGTAATGCCATCAGATGCCATTCCTCTTTACTGCGACAACAATGGCGCCATAGCCCTTGCTAAGGAGCCGAGGTCTCACCAGAAGTCCAAGCACATTGAGCGGCGATACCATCTCATCCGCGATTACCTTGAGAAAGGTTACGTTGAGGTCAAGAGAGTCAACTCCGCAGATAATGTGGCAGACCCACTTACAAAGCCGTTGGGCCAGCAGAAGATCGAAGCCCACCTTGAGAAGATGGGACTTAGACTTGTAGCCAATTGGCTTTAGGACAAGTGGGAGATTGTTAGATATATGTGCCCTAGAAGCCAGAATTGGCTGACACTTGTAATACACTTCTAGGGGCAAAATTATAATTTTGACTATAATTAATGAAATGGGTTATTTTCTATCACACATGTGTATTTAGTGTCTGTGATACATCCTTTGAGTTAATGGTAATGATAATTCATATTTTCAAGAGTTGAAAATTTAAGACATGAATAATCATTATTAACTCATAAACAGCTCCCGACCATAGGATCATCACGAGGATGGTGATTGATCCGGAAGGTTGGTGTACGATCGCTTCTCTTTAGTAGATGAGTCTTGAGTCTACGGTGTGGAGACACCGGAGCGAGAGTACAGGTACTCGTTAGAGAACGAGGGCACTGAGCGTGACCACCTCGAGTAGTCATTAGGAAGTCTACCTTCTCGTCAATGACTGACTCGATGCTGCAGTAGTGTGTCTGGTTCTTTGACCTGAGATGCATCGGCAGTTCACCTTGAGGGTGTTATAGTTTGACTACACCATTACTCGGTCTCCTAGCCATATGGAACCCTGAGGTGTATGTTGGCTATAGCATGTTCATTGTAGGAACTGGATTGCATCAAGATGGGAATCTATCTACCTCGGTGGTAGAGGAGTAGCCCTATGATGATCATGAGAATCAAGTCCAGAAGCCCATGGCCATGGCAGAGTGAAATAATAGAAAGAGTTTCTATTTAGATTTTCACATTGGACTCGAATCGAATGATTACATCATATGACAGAGACTAGGGTTTGACGAGTTCACCTTAACCCTAATCTGATCGGGGCTCAAGATAGAAGAACTTAATCACACAGGTAGCTGCACCAAGAGGTTCGCATTCAGCTCTGATGGGTTGCCACCATATACTGCTAGGTGTCACTGGTGGATTTTGGGAGCAATTAGAATGATTTAGATGATCGATCATTCTAGCTGTTCGAATCAGAAGAGTTCTGATCCATCGAAAGGAGTTTCGATGATGTCTATGATAGAGATCATGACATATCCCATTACCATACAGAACTGAACCTAACTGGGTCACACAAACAAGGGTTTGAATCTGGTGATCATCAATTGAACTGATCTAGTTCAATTGATCTGAATGAGATTCAATTAGGTTCAAGGAAATCGTGCTAGCACTCGATTGAACCTAACGTTCTTCTTTTACTATCATAAATAAGTTGTCCTGACTGAGCCAAAGGAGTTTGTGCTCAATCAGAGGCCTTCATATGGTCTGACTGGAGGTTGTCCAAGTCAGAATAGGTTGTCTTATTTGTAAGACATTACCTGCCATTTTTGGTCACCTGCCATTTCTTGTTCTTTGACTTTGGTCAAAAGTCTACCTTTGACTGGTCAAACGTTGACCATTGACCCTTTGACTTTTGACCACATGTCATGCACCTATTGGAGAGCTGGTGGGGGCCTGTCCCCCTGCCAGAACCTGGCAAGGAGAAGGGCGCACGCCAAGGGTGGCGTGAGCCCAAGTAGGAGGCGCCTAGGAGTCCTTGTTGGACAAGGACTCCACCTCCCTTTTGGATTCCAATCAGAGTTCTACTAAGAATCCAGTTTGACTGGTCTTAGGCGCCCTCTAAGGAGGAATCCAGGGGTCTCTATTCCAACCAATCAGATTTAGATCTGATTTCACAAAGGGTTGTGATTGGTTGAGAGGAAGAGGAGTTGGATCACAAGAGGTCTATAAATAAGACCCTGCGCCCAACCCTAATCCTAAATTCTGAATGCTATTAGACCCACGCCCCAAGGCTGCCTCTCCCCTCCTTCTCCATGCCATAGTCTCTTCTCCTCTTGCTCTCCACGTCCAAAAGGTGTTTTGGACTTAGTTTGGTGCGATTCAGATCAAGGAAAGGCGATCAAAAGCAAGAAGGCTGCGCTGCTGCAAAAGGACGACTGCAGATCTTCAAAAGAGTTTTGAAGATCCTCCAGATCAGATCCAGATCTGATTTTTGGAGGTGTGATAGAGAAGAAGAGGATCTCCAGATCCAACCCGAGTGGATACCGGTAGAGGCCAGGCGCTTGCGTGGCTAAGATCCAGAACCTTCCGCTGCAATCAGGATCATCTACAGGGTAATAGGATTACCCAAATCAGGTAAATTAAATTTGATTTAATTTATCTTATTTTATTTTATTTATTAAAATAATAAGAATCAGATCTGAAACATATCAAGATCTGATTGAGATCAAGAGAAAATTTTTGAAATATATCTCTTGATCTAATCAGATCTGGACGAACCTGGACCGGGAAATCAGGATTTTCCTTCATGTCTTCATGAATTTAAGAAAAGTTTGCACCATAAAGATATTGCAGAGTTGTTCATCTTTCCCATAAAAAGTTGGTGATGAATAGTTACCACCCCACAAATATAATTGAGTTTTTATCTCTAAAAAGTTAGGATTTGACAAAATAGTGGGAGCTAATTTATTTAAAAAATCTAAATCCTAAATAAATTGGTTTAGTCTTAATTACAAAATCTAACTAGAAACTTTGACTCTCTATAGGAAAAAGGAAAATATCTACGTCCAACCCACTAGCCCATATCTTGGACACCCAAAGACTGATCGGACCCAATTACAAGGATTGGCTCCAAAACTTCAAAATTATTTTGGATTCTGAGAAGTTCACTCGTATATTAGATTAGAATTCTCCAACCTTACCAGCTCATCCTTCTGCTGAATAGAGAGCATCTCTTGACAAATGGATGGATGAAGATAATAAGATCAGATACTATATGTTGGGCTCGATGTCCGATGAACTTCAGCATCAACATGAAGATATCAAGACTACCCGCCAAATATTGGCTCACCTATAAGAGTTGTTCGGTAAATAGAGTCGTGCAGCCAAATATCATATCACTAAATGATTGTTTAAGGCTAAAATACATGATGGAAAGTCAGTCCAAGATCATTATTTAATGATGATCAAGGACTTGGAAGAGCTTGAGAAGCTCAGAGTAAAGTTAGATCAGAATCTGCAGAATGATATAATTCTGCAAACCTTGACTAATGCATATAGACAGTTCATCATGAACTACCATATGCATAAACTTCAAAATACTTTAGCCAAGCTTATGAATATGCTGGTTACTGCTGAGCTTTCTATGAAAGATTCTAAAGGCTCAGTACTTGCTATAGAACGGACTTCTTCCAAAAGAAAGTTTTTTGAAAAGAAGAATAAGTCTATAAAAAAATAGAAGATGAAAGGAGGAAAGAAAAGAAAGGCAGAGCTGAAAAAAAAGACTGCTAACAAAGAAAGGTATTTCCATTGTAATACTGACGGTCACTGAAAGCGGAACTATCCTACATACCTGACCATCCTGAAGAATAAGAAGGAGACAGATCCTTATGGAGGTATGCTCGTTATTGAATCTAATCTTACGGTTTCTTCTACATCCTAAAGAATAAGAAGGAGATAGCTCATCTGTGCACTTTCATGCAGGATCTTCAAGATAGTAGGAGGCTGAGGGATGGTGAGATGATCCTATGCATCAAAAATGGAGTAAGGGTTGCTGCTGTGGCCATAGAAACCTACCCTTTTCAATTACCATCTGGCTTAGATTTAATACTTAGGAATTGTTATTACGTGCCTACTGCAAGCAAAAATTTGATTTCTATTTCATGTTTAGCACATGAAGGCTATGTAATTAGTTTTCTTAAGAATCATTGTAATATTCTTTATGAAAGAAATAAAATTGTAAGTGATTTTCTTATTAACGGTCTCTATCAGTTACATATTGATATATCTATATTTAATATCGAGCAAAATGTAAATGCCTATAAGATCAAAATGACCCAGGGATAGTCCAAATGATAGGTATCTATGGCACCTAAGGCTAGGTCATATAGCAGAAGATAGGGTTAACAAATTGGAGAAAATTGGGCTATTGAGTCTGTTGACTTCCGAGTCATATCCAATTTGTGAATCATGTCTTCATGGCAAAATGACTAAGCTCCCTTTTGTAGGACATAGGGAAAGGGCCACGGATTCTCTTATCCTAGTACATACTGATGTGTACGGCCTATTTGATGTGCCGAGTAGAGGCAACTTTGTCTACTTCATAACCTTTACCGATGATTTATCTAGGTATGGATATATGTATCTTATGAGATATAAGTCTGAAGCTTTTGAAAAGTTCAAAGACTTCAGACATGAAGTAGAAAAGCAAACTGAAAAACCCATTAAGATTCTTCGATCAGATCGAGGAGGTGAATACCTTAGTCGAAAATTTTTGAATTATCTCAAGAAAAGTGGCATAGTTTCTCAATGGACTCCACCTGGAACACCTCAACTCAACGGGATTTTAGAATAAAGCAACCAAACCCTATTAGATATGGTCCAATCCACGATGAGCTTCACAGACCTTCTTGATTTTTTTTGGGGATACTATTTGTTAACTGCTATATACTTACTGAATAGGGTTTCCTCTAAAACAGTTCCTACCACACCATATGAAATATGGCATGGTAAGAAATCAAGTCTGAGTCATCTCAGAATTTGGGATTGTCCGACTCATGTCAAAAGACAATAAGCGGACAAGTTAGACTTTAGGTCCTTTAGAGCTCGATTCATAGGATATCCTAAAGAGTCATTAGGATATTATTTCTACATTCCAGAAGATCATAATGTGATTGTGAGTCGACATGCCATCTTTCTTGAAAAATAGTTTATTCAAGATAGCAGCATTGGAAAGCAGATCAAGCTCGAAGAGAAAGTCTCACAAGAGCAACAAGCTAAGGATCAAATGGAATCAAATCAGGTTAAGCCAATCCATACACTACCTCCTCCACCTCGTAGATCGAAAAGGATTTTCCATCCCCCTGAGAGGTACTTAGGTACTATTTCAGAGGATGTAGAAGAAAATGTTCCTCATAGGTAATGGGGTTCATGGTGATGATCCCAAAATCTATAACGAGGTGATATCAGATATCGACTCTGAGAAATGGTTAGAGGCAATGAAGTCAGAAATTGACTCGATGCACTCAAACCAAGTCTGGACCTTGGTAGATC